>PVLC010036835.1:0-15579 GCA_004027655.1 Graphiurus murinus | reverse complement strand
GGGTCACAGGTCACCTATAGAACCAAGAAAAGGCAAGCTTCGTCCTGCAGCTTCCAGAAGGAACCAGCCCTGCCAACACCTCGGTTTTAGATTTCTGACTTCTGGAACTGTGAGAGAACAAAATTGTGTTGTTTAAAACCACTGAGCCGGGCATCATGGTGCACACCTGTAATCCCAGTACTTGGGAGGCTGAGATAGGAGGGTCACAGGTAGGAGGACAGCCTCAGCAACTTAGACCCTGTTTCAATTTTTTTAAAAAGGCCTGGGGATGTAGTTCAGAGATAGAACACCCCTGGGTTCAATCCTCAGTAACACACACACACACACACACACACACACACACACACACACACACATACAAAACAACAACAACACTAAATTTGTGATAATTGGTTATAGTATATAGGAAACTAAAAAACTTCTTTCCTTCAGCTTGAAATTCCTAAAGGAGACACAAGCTGGGAGGAAGGAACATAAAGTGTGTTTAGTTCGTCTGAAGCCCCAATATTAGACACAGTTGGAGCTGGTACTCATGAGAGATAACAGATATTCAGAAATTCTGCAAGCCAGTTTTTAAACCATTGACAGTTCAAAATTGTCTGTATTTACACCCTGGGAAGTGGCAACGGTTACTTACAAATCAAGACCTTCCTGTCCCTCCACCCAGCTGATTTACTTAATCCCATTGGTGAGATCCAGCCTGGGGGCTGATAGATTCAGCAATACCACCTAGTGAACTGCCTGGAGACAAGGCCACACAAGGAGCGGGACACCGCTGGAGGCTTTTTGGAGCAGAGCACTTCAGTCTTTCAACCAGAAGGAAATGAATTCTGCCCACAATCTCAAAAGCTTGGGAGAAAGGAGTGCAGCTGCCAGCACCTTGGAGACAGCCTGGTGAGTCTGTGAGCAGAAGACGGCCCGCCATCTCAGCTCCTGAGCCGAAGGTGTTACAGTTTGGAAGCACCTTGTCAAGCAGTTGGAATTTAGTGCAGAGCACTAAATAAAAGCAAGAATGCACCATGTCTCAGAGAGATGGGGGGGAGCATCCCGCCTCCGAGGAAAACACAATAGAGCAGAGTCCTGCCACCCTCCTGGACCCCTGGATTTAAATAGGGTTTGTCCTATCTGGTCTTCCTTATCTGGGTTGCTAAGTTCCCAGGCCAATAGCCAAGCTTTGCAGAATGTACGTGAGAGGATAATGTTGTTGGTGGGGTTTTGTTGTTGTTGTTATTGTTGTTGTTTGTTTGTTTGTTTTTTCAGCTCTTCCCAGGCCCATGGCCTTCTAAGTTTCAAGGTTGGTAACTTTCTTACTGTTGGCTCTCATCTTATCTTTGTTGCCATGCCAACCCAGCAGACTCGGGACAGAAGAAACCCAAACAGTAGGCTGGGAAGAGTAGGAAACAGCCTGTTTTAATCTTTTAAATGTTTGCTCTGCTTCAGGACAAGGAATAAAATGAAATTATTTACCCATTCCCAGGTCACTGGGGTGCCAGATGATAAATATCTGTCCTTTGAAGCCTCTAAATGCCTGGCAATATCTCCCTTGGCAACGGAAGACCAGTGCCGACACTGCAAACAGCTTCTTGCCCTTCTAAATATTTTCCCCAGGCTATCTATCCATCCCTGTCCTTTGTGTTTTTCAAGCATTTTTTTAAAACATGGCATAATTTCCTGATTCTTTACCACATCTTCATCCCTCTCGGTCTGAGTTGTTCCATAAAGACAGCCTTCCTCTTATGATAAGGAGGCCTGAGCCGGTCTCAGAAAGTCAAGGGTCTGCCAGAGCCCACCAGCAAAGTCGAACAGTCCTGAAAGGGGGAGTGAGGACTAAGAAAGAGAAAGACAAGAGATAGATTCAGGAGGTCTGTCAGTGAATACTGCAGCCCCCAGTTTATTTAGCTCAGCCCTTATATACTTCTTCGAGCATCAGAGTATACATCAAGGTTAATGTTTTCTCATAATGGTTACATCTGTGAAAATAATCATCTCCAGGTCCAAAGTTCAAGGAACAAATATTCACATAATTCTTTACTGTATCAGTCTGATAAAGTCTGAATAAACATCTTTATTTGAAACTTGAAACAAAACAGTACTCTTTTTTTTTTTTTGCGGTACTGGGTATTGAACTCAGGGGCATTCTACCTCCGAGCTATACCACCAGCCCTATTTTTTATTCTTTATTTTGAGACAGTCTCACTAAGTTGTGGAGGGCCTCACTAGGTAGCTGAGGCTGGCCTCTAACCCGGATCCTCCAGTCTCAGCCTCCCGAATGCTGGGATTACAAACATGCGCTACCATGCCAGGCTAAAACAGTACTCTTGCCCTTGGTCAGTAATCAGCACGTGTTATGAGAGTCTATATCTCTGTAGAAACAGACTTCTATGCACCTGTGAGTCTGCAAGAACAGACCTTGGTCCCCGACAGGGTCGTACGTTTTCTCCCATATGTGGAAACTAGAGAGAAAATAGGAAACAAAAGGACTTCAGATAATGAAGAGAGAGACCAGGAGACCAGTGTGAGGGAACTGGGTGGGGGAGGGGGGGCGAGGATGAGGAAGGAAATGGCTCAAATAAAGCTCTGTCCATAGGTGAAGGTACCACTACCAATCTCACTAAGATGTACGGGGGGGGGGGGGCAGAGTGGGCTGTGGGGGGAACACAGCAAGCGGTGTGCTGTGTGAATGTGTCACTTTGAATCGCACTGTGATGTATAATTAGAACACATCAATAAAAGTATTTAAAAAAGCCAGGCAAGATGGTGCACTCCTGTTACCCCAGTACTTGGGAGGCTGGGACAAGAGGATGGCAGGTTCAAGGCCAGACACAGAAAATTAGTGAAGCCTTCTGCAACTTAGCAAGACCCTGTTTCAAAATAAAACTGGACTGGAGGTGTAGTTCCGAAGTAGGATGCCCTTGAGTTCAATTGCCAGTATCAAAAAGGAGGAAAAAGAGAGGAAGAGGAAGGGAGGAGGAAGAGGAAGAGGAGGAAGAGTAGGAGGAGGAGGAGCGGGAGGAGGGAAAAGTATAAAATTTAAAATGAAAGAGTATCAGAAGTAAAAAACTAAATAAAATAAATGAATGGAACAGTGGCTCTGACAGGACACACAGAACAATAAACCACCAAGCCTGAACGTGGAGCCCAAGATGCATGTTCTGCAGCTGCAGGGGGAATTGGCTGTGTGGTGGCAACTGTGGCCTTTGGTGACCCAAGGAAATATTCGCAGAGGATGCAGACAGGTGAAAGAGCACAAGGTGTCACCTGTGCCTTCAGGATGCTTGAACTTAATCTCCCCCCTTGATACTGGCAAACTGCAAGTTCTTGGCCAACAAATGAGAGACTCTTGTTTCTTGCAGAGTTCCCTTAGAACTGAGAGAGAAGTCCTCAGGACAGAAGCTACAAAGTCGGGACTCCTGCCAGCTTCTGTCCCAGGTCCCCAGGGAGTGCTGCCAGCCCCTCCCAGCGTCACAGAAGCCCCTGCCCAGTGCCTTCCACACCAACAGGAAGACCCTGGATGTGACAACTATCACCCAAACCCAGACATGGGGCAGGTGGAATCTTTCCTTCCCACTGCCTCCTTCCCCAGTACTTCTGCCCTGAGCACCCCCCAGCCTCAAGATTCCAACTCTCCTGAGCTCTGAATTCAAAATCTTCTTCCAGATCCTTCCCAGGAAATGGCAGGGATTCGACAAAGTACACTCCGGATCTTCCTGGAGGCCCAGTGTGCTGTCTGCCCTGTCTCCATCCTCTTTTTTTCTAGGGTGGTAAGAACACTATGTGAGATCTATCCTTAACGTGGTTTAAGTATACAATGCATTATTGTTGACTCTAGGTACGTCGTAGAGCAGATCTCTAGAGCTTACTCACCTTACTTACTGAAAATGTATGCCTGTTGATTAATAACTCTCCATTTATCTCTCCTTGTAGCCACTTGTATCCACCATTCCAGTCTTTGATTTTATGAATTTAATTATTTCAAGCACCTCATGTAACTGGCACCATGCAGTATTTATCTTTCTGTGTCTGTTTCTTTCACTTTGCAAAATATCCTCTAGGGCCATCCATGTGGCTAGATATGGCAAAGTCCCCCATCCCCTTTTAAGTACTCCATTGTATGCAAGCACCACATTTTCTGTATCCATTCATCCAGAGATGGACACTTAGGTCGTTTCTACATCTTAGCTGTTTGATCAAATAGGTATGGTTCTTACAGCCACTGTTTTCCAAGCTCATACTGCCTCCTGGTGGCAAAAGGAGGTCATTAGCACCAAGGGATGTGTGCATGTATGCTTGTATCACTTTGAATCTCATTTTGATGTATAATTACATTTTTTAAATTAGAGAAACACACCAAGTGCTATGTGTACGTATGTTTGCATCTCTCTGGACCTCACTCTGTTGTATAATTACACTACACCAAAAATATGAACTTATAAAACAAAGCTGGTTAAGTAATTGACATGACTATCTTAAATCATCTGAAAATATTCCCAGGATTTCCTGCCTTTGCAATCTTACAATCGAGGAGAGAAATGGGTCCCTGTTGTCTCCAGGCAGCAGCCACAAATCAGGACCCCACCAGCTCCCTCCTTCCATACAGACCTGGCCCCTGTCTTCCTGGCATGCACGAAGATTTCTCCCTCTGCACTCTGAGCCTGCAGAAGGGATTTCTCTTCAACTCTGCTCTCTGCATTAAGGTATCTGCAAGAGTGAGGCCCCAGAAACAGAAGCCTGATGGGAAACCTCAGCAAGTCCCCAAAGGAAAAGCCACATCGCTGCGCAGTGTGGCTTCCGTCTACCCAGTGGAAGCCTCCTGCTCAGCCCTGGCCACTGACTCCCAAGTCCACAATCTGAAGTCCTTCTCTGCTTCTGAAGAAGGTCTCGCTAGGCAGAGAGAGAGAGAGAGAGAGAGAGAGAGGGGTGTGTGTGTGTGTGTGTGTGTGTGTGTGTGTGTGTGCGTGCGTGCGTGTATGTTGGGGGATGGAGCGGAGATTCAAGGCAAGGGAGATACTAGCTCCAGAGAAGGGGAAACTGAGGCTCAGGCTGAAGCCTATTGCATGAATCCACCTCTGCTTGGGACTCTGGATCAGATGAGGGCTGAATTCTAGACAAATCCAGGGTGATCTGGGACTCCTAGTCCACAAGGCCCAGCGGTGCCACCTCCTGGTCTCTCTGGGCCTGATATAGATGAATTGATGGCAGAAGCTGGCCTTTTGAGACAGATCTCCACCTACATAAAGTCAGATCTCCCTCCGCTGACTGGCAGTGCATTCGATTCTTTGCTCCTCTGCTAGATTTTGCCCTGCGCATCTGTTTGTGTAGTACCCAAACACTCATTGAGCATCTCATATGGATCAGGCCCTGGGCCAGCACTAAAGATACAAAGAACAGCTGGGCATGGTGGTGTACACCTGTGATCTCAGTACTTGGGAGACTGAGATAGGAGAATCACAGATTTGAGACCAGCCTCAGCAATAGCAAGACTCTCAACAATCTAGTGAGACCTGTTTAAAAAAAAAATTTTAAAGAGGTACAGGTATAGTGCAGAGATAGAACACCCCTGGGTTCAATCCCCAGTACCAAAAATTTTTTAAAAATAAATAAGGCATGAAGAACAATAAAAGAACCCTTCCCTGGAGTAGGGCACTATGTGAACCAGGAGACAGATGTTCACAGACTTTACCTTTCAAATGAACAGGTGGGGAATCAAGCTTTGGGGAGATGTTCAGAGGTGCCACCTCTTTTTGTGTGTATGATACTATTGGGGATTAAACCCAAGGGTATTCTATCTCTAAGATACCCCCCAACCCTTTTTTATTTTTTGTTTTTGAAACAGGGTCTTACTAGGTTGCTGAGAGTCTCACTAAGTTGCTGAAGCTGTCCTTGAGCCTGCAATCCTTCTGTCTTAGCCTCCCAAATACTGGGATTACAGGCATATATCACCATGCCCAGAGAGGCAGCACCTTTTAACTACAGCAGGGTAGGAGAGGGGCCCAGGGAGGTCTGTATGGAAGGCAAGGTTTCCAAGTTATGCCTAAAAGATGAAAAAATAGATGTCAGTCAGACAAAATAAAGGAGAAGACATTCCATCGAGAGAAAGGGTCATTGCAAAGCTTTTGAAATAATATTATCCATCTCTTCATTGACAATAAGCATTAATTATTGAGTGACTAATACCCTAGAGGATGTACTGGGCATTGGGGCTACAAAGATAAAAAAAAAAAAAATAAGTGGTTGCTGATCTCTAAACCAGTCCATCAGCTGAGGTAGATAGATTGGAAAATAGCTACAAAATATAGGGATAAGAATCTCAGACTAAGCTTGGCTAAGACAACTAAGAGCCTGGGGAGGTCAGAGAAGGGAAATGTCCTGTGAGTTCAAGATTGAGGAAGGAGAAGAGAGGACATGACTGGCAGAGAAAAAGCTAAGAGTTTCAAAACTAAAAATCTAGCCCATTTAATGAACTGCAAGTACTTTGACCCCAAAATCAATTGTAAAAGTAGAAGATGACTAAAGAAAGGGTCAGATTAGAAACAGTTTTATAGATCTAACTAATAACTGTGGACCCCATCTTGAAAGTAAAATTTAGATTTTGAAGACTAAGAATGGAGTCACCATATGATTCAAGTATGCCACTCCTCAGAATAGATCCAAAACCATGTTTATAGCAGTAAATTCACAAGAGCCAAATTATGAACCAACGTAGGTGCTTTCAACAGATGAATGGATAATAAAAATGTGGCATATACACACCATGGAATTTTACTCAGCCATCAAGAAGAACAAAATAATGTCATTTGCAGGAAAATGGAGAGAACTAGGAAATATTGTTCTAAGTGAGATCAGAAAATCAAGAGCCATGTGTTCTCTCATATGTGGAAGCAGAACGAAAACAGGAAAAACTTAGATAAATAAGGAGAGAGACCAGTAAGACAGTGGAGGGGGGTTGGGCGAGGGAGATCAGGAAGGAAAAAGGAGGCTTGAGAAAGGAAACAGTTCCATCAACAAAGCATTATCCATATTTGAAGGTATCGCCCCAATCTCACCGGCATGTACAGGGAGGGAGGAAGTTACATACTCAACATCAGTTATATACCATCCTGAGACAAGTGCTACCATTATATCATTTTACAGATGAGAGAATTGAAACTTAGAATGACTAAATTGGGAGTCATTAGGTAGGTAAGGATGAAAGCAAGATTGGCAGGCAGGAACCTGACGCCTGGGTCCTCGCTCTTAACCCCTCATCTAGGCTGAGATTTGATGGTCACTTGTCCCCCTTTGAAACCTCTCTCCTGAGACCCAGCTGCCTAAGAAGGCTGTCCTTTCATCTAGCAGTGCATTAATGCCAGCCAGCTGCCCACCAAACCCTAAGCCCCATGCGAGGCTGACCCCTGAAATACCAAATATAACCACCAGGAATGTTGGCCTCTAGAGAGGAGGGTTCAAACACTGAGAAGATGGCTCCTATTTCCCCACCTCCTCACCAGCATTTCCTCTCATATCCCTCCCTGCTCCCCTCCCTTCCTCCCCATCCACGGCAGTGAGATTCATACATGGACATGGAATTGTCTGACCTGTTTCCTTCCTCAATCCTCCTTTTTCCCCTCCCCATCCCTCTTCCCGAATCCCCTCTCATTATTCTACTGGTCTCTCTCCTCATTTATCCGAAGTCCCTTTTATTTCCTATTTTCTCTCTAGCTTCCACATGGGAGAGAAAACATACGACCCTTGACTTTCTGAGACTAACTGATCTCATTTAGCACAATGTTCTCTAGTGCCATCCAATTTTCTGCAAATGGCATACTTTTGTTCTTCTTGATGGTTGAGTATGTGGGAAGCTAAGTCTAATAAGTATTGGCTAAAGGATTGATGTGCTTCAATCCTTGGATTGAAGCTTTCCTTGGATTGATGTGCTTCTTGCTGGCTTCGACAGAGGCTGCCTTGCTTGAGAGAGCTGAAGGCAGTGACCTCAATGCATGTCTGCTACCTATGCTACTTCACTCTGTTCTGTAGTTGTTTCAGCTCACTTTGCTGAAGGACGAAAGGCCACCCTAAGGAGAAAGCTTAAGGCAATGATCTCCAATGCCTTTGCAGAACTGCCAGACAGAAACTCACTTTCTAGCCGGGCGTGGTGGCGCATGCTTGTAATCCCAGCTTTTGGGAGGCTGAGACTGGAGGATCCGGGTTCATGGCCAGCCTCAGCTACCTAGTGAGGCCCTCCGCAACTTAGTGAGACCCTGTTTCAAAATAAAGAATAAAAAAAATAGGTCTGGGGGTGTAGCTCAGAGGTAGAATGCCTCTGAGTTCAATCCCTAGTACCGCAAAAAAAAAAAAAAAAAAGAAAGAAACTCACTTTCTAAAACATTCCTAACATGATGCCCAGCTTCTATAGCTAGAGACAAACAAGAACTTGATGACCTGATCATAACCTTGTAAACATGAAATAAAAGGAAGATCTGAGTTTCCTTCAGGTAGCTGGCTCTCTTGCCTTCTTCCCTCTCACCTCTTTGAAACCAAACATAAAGTTTCAAAAGTATCTTTTCATCAAATCATCCTGAGCACTGCTGGTGCAGGGTTCAACATAAGTAGAATACCATTGTACCACATTTTCCTTATCCATTCATCTACTGATGGACACCTACGTCAGTACCATAATTTGGCTTTTGTGGATTGGGCTGCAGTAAACATGGGTATACATGTACCACTATAGTATTCTATTTTCAATTCTTTTGGAAAGATACCAACAAGTGCTGTATGCATGTATGTTTACAATTATAATGCACCAAAAAAGACTGAGAAGATGATAGTTTTGTTGAAAGTCTAGTGGATGAACAACTGTCATTCAGTGGGAACTTCTTAAGCACAAAATTAGAAGGAGAGAAAAAGAGAGAGGGAGAAAAAAAAAGTGGCTGGCAGAAAGAACCACAGCTTTTGCTACTGCATCACAAGTGACTACTTTGTCCATATACAAACAGGTGGGTTTGGTCCAGAGCTGAACAGCAGGTGGAGCAGGGTCTCCTGAGATGGTTACAAGACCTGCTTCCTGACAGTTTTGGGGAGACAGAGAGCTCATGAACAAAATTGCAGAGGAAAGAAAACGAGGAATGGTTTGCACCCAGACTTTGGTTCTAACATTAATTATCACAGGAGATTAAATTCTGGACCATCCTCCACTTTGACTTTCATTTAGGCTCATTTGATTTTAATTCTATATGGCATGCTTTATGAATACCAAATAAACCTTATATTGGTATTCCCTCATCCTCCCAGTCTCTTTTCTTTTCTCTCCCCCCATCCTCTCTCTCTCTCTCTCTGGAACGGCTCATGATCATCCACACAATAAAACACTGTTGGACTGAAATCAGCTCAAGGTCTCAGGTCTTCCCGGTGGCACAAAGGCCAAAGCCATATTTCCAATAACTACCAAGATGTTTCACTGTAACTGAGTTCAACTTTCTTAGACTCAAAGCTCTATTCCTCTGATGCAAGCCTGTTCTCCTGTTTCTTCAGCTCCCGTTAACCCTAACGCTGTCATCTTGAAGCATGAGTCATCCTTAATTATTTCTTAATTTCTTACACAGTCAGTAACCAAGCCCCATAAATCCACTTCCCTAACAATGTTTCTTTCCTTGGCGCCCTCTTTCTCCCCATTGCCCTCCTTCAGAGGTGGAGATTTTTATAATTTCACTGAAATAGGCTAATTTCATTCTCACTCCACAGCCATCTCCCCCTCCATCTCACACTTTGCTGTGGGAATTTCCAACACCGTAGACATGATAAGATCATGATTTTCATCAAAGGTCACTCGTAACTCCTGAATGAAGAGTTTCAAGCTGATGCTTAGAGACCTGAGTTCAGGTACTATGTCTGAGCCCCACTTACCTCTCCCACACCACCCAGAGGCAACCCCATTGCAATCACAAAAACTCACTGGCCAGGCCTTCAAAGAGGCCAGGAAGGAACTCTAAGAGGCAACCCTTTCTGCTCCAAGACAGTGTCTGGGGTCAACTCAATTGATGAGGAGGGATCCAAAGCATCAGATTGCATTTTGGGTTGTTTTGTTTGTTTTGTGTTGTTTTGTTTTGTTTGTGGTGACTGAGGGTTGAGCCCAGGGGGGCATTCTACCTCTGAGCTATATCTCCAGTCCTATTTTGTTTTTATTTTGAAACAGGGTCTTGCTAAGTTGATGAGAGTATCACTACTTGCTGAAGCTGTTCTCAAACCTGTGATCCTTCTGTCTCAGCCTCCCAAGTACTGAGATTACAAGCATGCACCACCACGTCCAGCTCAGACTGAGTTTTATAGTACCAAACATTTATCTTGGATTTCAAGGGGTGGACACTCCGATTGACAAAGTCACTGAGCTACCTATACACTAAATAAATATATAAATAAGTAAATGAATAACAATGACTTTGTTCAGAGACATTGAGAAAAAGTGCTAACATAATCCTTGAACTTGGGTCAGGGCGCATTAGGATGGTAAAAGGAGGTTTCAGAATTTCATAGTAGAAAAATCGAAAAAAGAGGAGAGTCTGAATCACTGTGATCCATCCAGAGGAACTTTCCAGAAATTGAAGAAAAGGTAAGTTCAGAGTAGTTAAAACCTGAGGAAGCTGAGAAGAGAACGCAGGCCATGTGTAAACAGTGGGCCAGCTTTCCTGCTCCTAGCAACAGTGAGTCTATTGTCTTTACAGCTCAGGAGTCTTCACCATAGTCTGATTTTTCCAGCATCCATTTTGAGGGGCCCAGGAGAGGTTGGGCCAGCCAATAATCCTGGCTCTCTTTTCATACCAAGGACTTAGGTCGAGCTGGGAGCCCCAGAGTCACCCAACAATCACTCCTCATGATGCTGCACTGATGTCACAAGTGGAGTTTGCCTCTACCCCACCCCCAGCTTCCTAGAACTGCACAGAGGAACCAAGAGGGGGCGTCCACCTTCCCCACCGCAACCACATCCACCTCACTCAACTGCTTGTCAAGTTCACCACCAACACAGAGGGTGAGTGGCATCTGGGTGACTTTCTGCAAAGGGCTGCTCCTTTGCTTCTCCTGAGAGTGACCCACAGCACCCAGGCTCTGAGCAGGGTTGGCAAATGTTTCCTGCTCTGTAACAAGAAGTAGGGCATGCCTCCCTTTGGAAATGTACCTCAGCAATTTTAGAGCTCAATTCAATGGTCTACTTCCCGCAGAGAGCCATACCGATGTTAAACTAAATTAGACACATTTATTCTTATACTATTCAAGGAAATCAGAGGTGTGGCTTAGAGGCTCTGTCCATATCCAGAGGTTATAGGATCCATAGAGGAGGAACTAGCTCACAGCAAAAACTTGAGAGGCAGAAATTCCCTTCTGAAAATTCTATCAGGTGGCTCTCACCTCCATATTTCTGAGAAGTTAGAGTGTCCCAGTTCATCTCCTCCTCTTCCTTTACCCTAACTCATTTGTCAGAACCTGGCTGGAGGTGAGGGGCCCACGGGACCTACTCATGGCAAGGACTCAGTGACCTTCCCTGCCTTAGATCTCCAGAAAAGAATGCAAGTTTTAAGGTCTGAGTGGCTTAGGCGGGACACAGGCTTGAAAGAATTGTCTTGGATCCCAAAGTCCACTCAATATACCTCCCATTTATCTCCAAGGGAATGGGGAAATGGCCTTTTGCTGTGCCAAGGATGTGTTTAGCAGCATGACCAAATTTATGGACCCTTAAGAAATAATGGTTTAAATCAGCTACATCAGACACCTGGGGTTCCAGAAGATACTATGTATTTCATCTCAGAACGCCCTAAGACTGATCTAAAAACCCCATTGGCATCTGAGAGATGGAAACTAGGTTAAGAGGAAAATAATCAGAACAAGGGTAGAGCAATCATAACATGCTTCCCCCAAACTACAGCCAGGACAAAACCAGTGCTGACACGAAAAGTTCTAGAGAACCTGACCTCCCCCGGGAAGGCTTTTAAGAACAAAGATGGGCAGGAGGTAGAAGCCAGGAAAGATATGAGTAAATCCTTTCCTGCCGACGACCTGTCCCCTATTTCTTTGCAGGGCCTCCATCATCAACAAGCAATGTCAAGTGATGATAAGAATCAACCCAGTGACCCCAAGATGGAGCCCAAGAACTGCGATCCCAGGTGTGAGCAAAAGTGTGAGGCCAAATGCCAGCCCAGCTGTCTAAAGAAGCTCCTGCAGCGCTGTACGGAAAAGTGCCCCCAGGCACCACCAAAGTGCCCCTCTCCATGCCCCACGCCCTGCCCAACACCCTGCCCCCCGACCTGCCCCTCGACCTGCCCCTCAACCTGCCCCACGCCCTGTCCCACGCCCTGCCCCACGCCGTGTCCCCCACCCTGCCCTGCACAGTGTCCACCCAAGCCCTGCATCAAGCCTTGCCCGCCCAGGTGCCCACCTCCCTGCTCGCCCCCAGAGTGAGGCACCCTGGGCACCGCCAACGCACAGCTGCCACCACCACCATCACCACCAGGCACAACGCCGTGGGGCCAGAAATGACACCATGAACTGACGCCATGAACTGACAAGTAAACGTGTTCCTCTGCTGCGCAAGACCTCGGCATGTCTCGGTGGGCTTGAGTTTATTTTGTTGCTGCTGCTGCTGCTGCTACTGCTGCTGGTGGTGGTGGTGGTGGTGGTGTCTTAGAGCATTAGACCACCAAGAAGCAGTCCCTGGGGAATGGGGCCAGAGCCTCACATCTGCCTCCACTATCAATGACCTTCAAGGACTGGCCTCCTCTCTGCTCCTCCAATTTGCTAAGAAGAGGGGGGAAATCCCTCTTCTGAAGGGTGTGGCCAGGGAACAGCAGCCCCTGTTAGAGCAAAGCCTGAGACACCCACAACTCTGGCTGCAGCTGGCAAAGTGTGTAACAGAGGGAGGAAAGGAGTGCATGTTGGCCAAAGGTCCAGGAAGGCTCAGGAAAAGACATTCTACCACCTTTTCTTCTGTGCCCATTGTGTAACACTTGGGCTGCCTGCCTTAAAATCTAGCCTGCTTCCTAGCGACCTCGAGGCCTTATTCCAATTGCTTCGCATCTCTGCAGCTCAGTTGCCTTCTCTTTGCAAGAGGAATGACAATACTAACAGTGCTGTTGTTATAGCAGTGTTGGAGGCTTAGCAGTTAACAAATGCCAAGAGCCTGGGTTAGGGGAACACGGTGGGAGTTAGGTAAAGGGATCAGGTTACACCTGCCCAGGTGTAACACCACTACACTTGAACTCAATGGCTCTGCACTTCTTGGTTAGGCTGTAGGTCTCCTGAGCACAGTGGGCAGCTCTACTGCACCCCTATAGACACACACGTTGACATTCTTTTGTGTGTGTGTGTGGTGCTAGGGATTGAAACCAGGGGCATTCTACCTCCAAGCTATACACCCCCAACCCTATTTTATTTTTTATTTGGAAAGAGAGTCTTACTAAGCTTATGAGGCTGATCTGGAACCTGTGATCCTACTATCTCAACCTCTCAAGCACTGGAATTACAGATGTGTGTGTCATCACACCCAGCTAGATTAATATTCTTAAAAAAAAAAAATAGAAAAGGAGATATGTAAATTACCTGGCTTTTATACTGAGCCATAGTTACATTACTATTGAGAGAATCTCAGTTGAAGGGTATATGAGACCTCTATTTTCACAACTTTCTGAGAATCTATAATATTTCAAAACAAAAACTTAAGTACTAAAAAAAAGATATGCATCTGGGTGGCCCCCAATTAGGCATGAACAGGGAAGGTATTCGCAGTTAACATATTAGTAGGGATTATTTACAGGGAGCTAGATTCCACATCAAACTGGCTTAGTTTGCCAGATACAGTGGCTCACACCTGTAATCTCAGTACTTGGGAAGCTGAGACAAGAAGATCACAAGTTTGAGGACAGCCTCAGCAACTTAGCAAGACCTCTGTTTCAAAATAAAAAGGGCTAAGCCAGGAGTGGTGGCGCACGCTTGTAATCCCAGCATTCGGGAGGCTGAGACCGGAGGATCCGGGTTCGCGGCCAGCCTCAGCTACCTAGTGAGGCACTCTGCAACTTAGTGAGACTCGGTTTCAAAATAAAGAATAAAAAATAGGGCTGGAGGTATAGCTCGGAGGTGGAACACCCCTGAGTTCAATCCCCAGTACCGCAAAAAAGAAAAAAAAAAAAAAGAATAAAAAATAGGGCTGGGGGTATAGCTCGGAGGTAGAATGCCCCTGAGTTCAATCCCCAGTACCGCAAAAAAATAAATAAATAAAAAATAAAAAGGGCTAAGGGTATAGCTCAGAGGTAGGATGCCCTATGTTCAATTCCCAGTACAAAAAAAAAAAAAAAAAAAAACTGGCTTAGTTCACAAGAGAATTTATTGGCTCATATGAATGAGATATTAGAGTAGAAACTAAAATTAAAGAGTGAACCGGAGCAGCCAGGCCTTTGGGGCCTGGGTACTCGGACTCACCCTAGCATTCCAGTCTCCCTCATTCCTAGTTCCCCTTCCTGTAGTCCTCAGCTGCAGACCCTGCTGGTGGACAGATTGGCCACTAGAACGTTCCTGTGATCTCCAAGAAAGGAGCCTGGTTGACTTCTAAAGTCACAAGCCCACCTGTGTAGCCAAGCAGATGACAAGGCTCTGAAACACAGATGAGCCAGCTGTGAACTATCCAAGTCCACAGTACACAAATGGACTTGGGTGTAGGATTCCCTACTGCCATAGTAACTGGTCATAAAAGAGGCCAGCTCTGAGACAGGCCTCCATGGAATCATGGCATATCAACAGCTCTCCACTCCCTCTGTCCTTCCAAAAAAGACAGACATCTGGAAGGTAGTTCTGGACAGCAAGGGGTGGTAGTCTGAATTGTGCCCAAGAAAAGACACCAAGGGTCCCTCTCAACCAAGGTCACATGATTAGCTAATCATAGAAACAGACTTTTAGAACATGCAAGCTAGGCAAGGCCGTTAGGGTGCCGCCTTCGTGTTTTACTTTCTCTGACATGCAAAGGCCCTGGGACCTCAGGGTCTTCTGGCAAGCATGAGAGCTGGGCCTTCAGCATCCTGCAGAGAGGTGTCTGTTGGATGCCAGGGACATCTGGAAGTCTAGGTTAGGGTATGAGGGGGGAGGGGAACTGGGACTGTTAATAACAGGAGCAAAACCCACTCACTGCATAGGTTTTCAAAAAGAAGGAAGGAAGTAGGGTGTGGTGGTGCACAGCTGTAATCCCAGTACTTGGGAGGTTGAGACAGGAGGATTAGGTTCAAGGACAGCCTCAGCAACAGAGCAAGACTCTCCACAACCTAGCAAGACCCTGTTTCAAAAAATAAAAAGGTTCAGGGATGTAGCTCAGAGCTCAGAGGTAGAATGCCCCTGAGTTCAATCCCCAATGCCACAAAAAAAAAAAAAAAGGAGGAGGAGGAAGGAGAGAGGGAAAGGGAATGGGAGAAAAAGAGGGAGGAGAGAGGATAGAATAATGTGGCATCCTTCTGCATCTATTATCACTTTTAAAATAATAATCCCAGATTCCAGTGTTAAAATAGCATACTACTGTTGGCTATTCTGTAAATAAAAATCCTTTCAAAAAAACGACTTGGCAAATATGTATGC
>PVLC010036834.1:0-15588 GCA_004027655.1 Graphiurus murinus | reverse complement strand
TTTTGCGGTACTGGGGGTTGAACTCAGGGGCATTCTACCTCCGAGCTACACCCCCATCCCTATTTTTTATTCTTTATTTTGAAACCGAGTCTCACTAAGTTGCGGAGTGCCTCACTAGGTAGCTGAGGCTGGCCTCGAACCCGGATCCTCCAGTCTCAGCCTCCCGAATGCTGGGATTACAAGCGTGTACCACCACGCCCGGCTTATGAATATATTTTTAAATCTCCTTCCACAATCCCTATATTTGTTTGTTTGTTTGTTTATTTATTTTGCGGTACTGGAGATTGAACTCAGGGGCATTCTACCTCCGAGTTACATCCCCAGTCCTAATGTTTATTCTTTACTTTGAAACAGGGTCTCACTAAGTTGCAGGGGGTGGCCCTCACTAAGTAGCTGAGGCTGGCCTCGAACCTGAGATCCTCCTGTCTCAGCCTCCCAAGTACTGGGATGACAAGCGTGCGTCACCACGCCTGGTCTACTTATGAATATTAATACCAGCCGCTTCTCACCAGCCAGACCTGCACACTCCAGCCCTCGTCAGATGAGGCTGCAGACGTGGCTCCAAGATGCCACTTGCGGCGATGGCTATTTAATTTATTTATTTATTTATTTATTTATTTATTTGCGGTACTGGGGATTGAACTCAGGGGCATTCTACCTCTGAGCTACACTCCCAGCCCTATTTTTTATTCTTTATTTTGAAACAGGGTCTCACTAAGTTTTGGAGGGCCTCACTAGGTAGCTGAGGCTGGCCTTGAACCCGGCTCCTGCCGCTTACCGACTTCTGCTCTTTCCCATGCCATGGCTCCGGGGCTGAGTTCTGTTACTGACCCAGCGCGGGGACCGGCCTCCAGCCAGGAGGAGGGGCAGGGAAGACAGGGAGGATATGGAGGACGGAGAGGAGCTGGAGGCCGGCCTGAGGAAGGGGCAGGGAGATGAGGAAGGAACCAGAGCAGGCCAGGGCACATCTGGAACCCCTGGCCCTGCAGCTCCAGCCTAAACCGGGCCGGCCAGGCAAGCAAGGCCTATCGGAGAGGACTGGGGACCAGAGGAGAAACAAAGCTGTGCTCTTGTCGAGAGGGCGGAAAAGAAAAAAAAAAAAAAAGACACTCCCAGGAGGCTGGCGAGAGTCTCTAGCAAGACCCCAGCCTCGCAGCCAGCCCCTCCTACCCCGCCTCTCTGCAGCATCGAGGCCCCCAGGGCTGGAGGCAAGGAGGCTGGAGGGAAGGAGGCTGGACGGGGCCACGCTTCTTAGACCAACACTTTCCCTTCAACATTGCTGTCCGCAGCCGAGCAGACAGCTGGCCTTCCTGTGCTGGGCAGACCCTCCCTGCCTCCGCTGTGGGGAGGAGGCCGAGTCCTTCGGAGCTCACGCACGCACGCACGCAGGGCAGGGAGGTGTTCCAGCCGACTTATTTATAGCCGAGCCCCGTCCCCTGGCTCCCAGCGCTGCCTGCCTGCCTGCCGCTGGGGCTTTTCAATCCGCCTCTATATTTATCGCTCGGAGCCGTTGGGATAATGGCAGAGCCAGAAATAGCCTTGAAGACATTCACGTGAAGCCCAGGGGCAGGTCCCCGCTCCCGGGCTGACCCTACCCCAACATCTGCCGCCGGCTCGGGAGCCGAACAGCTGGACGGGGCCGGGAAGGCGGCCGCAGACAGATGGAAACACCACAATCCCTCTTTCCCCGCTGGCCTCGGCCCGCTGTGGTGAGGCAGGGGACGCGTCCCAAACCGTGCGCCACAGCTGTCAGGCCCAGGGGAGACCAAAGGTGACAGGGTTTCCTGACGTCAGCCCTAGTGCTAATCGGAGCAGACCGCCGGGCTCAGGGAAGGGGAGCAGGGGTGAGAGGCAGCCGGCGCAGGTGCTCCAAAAGCAGGGCACACGAGAGCCTGGGGTCGCAGGAGGCGCCCGCCCTCCTGTCCTGCCCCGCGCCCCTGGGCTTGGCACTGGCCGGCAGTGCAGAAGGGGCCCGTTTCCTGGTCACCTGGCCACTTCCTATCCCCAGGAGGGATGCAGAGGCAGCCTGGTCGGCCCAGGAAGAAGATGGGGGACTGCCGGGGCATCGAGGGACCTGCTCCTGCTCTTCGGGGTTTTGTGTGCATGTGAGGCACTGGAGATTGAACCCAGGGACGTTCTACCTCCAAGCTACACCCCTAGCCTGATTTTTATTCTTTGTTTTGGAACAGGGTCTCGCTAAAGTTGCCGAGGACCTCACTAAGCAGCTGAGGCTGGCTTCGAACCCGGATCCTCAGGTCTCAACCTCCCAACTACTGGGATTGCAAGTGTGCGCCACCAGGCCCGGCTGCTGTTTTATTTTTTTAATTTGAAACAAGGTTTCGCTAAGTAGCTGAAGCCGGCTATGCACCTGCAATCCTCCTGTCTCAGCCTTCCAAGTACTGGGATTACAGGTGTGCACCACCACACCGGGCACAGCTATTATTTTAGCCAGGGGGATATATATATATAATTTTTGTATGTGTGTGTGTGTGTGTGTGTGTGTGTGTGTGTGTGTGTGTGTGTTACTGGGGAATAAATCCAGGGGCCATCTACCTCCAAACTACACCTCCAACCCTACTTTTTAGTTTTACCTTTTTATACTTTATACTTTTTAGTTTGTCCTCCAACCTCTGATCCTCCTGACTCAGTCTCCCAAATACTGGGATTACAGATTACAGGTGTGCGCCCCATACCTGGCTCCAAAAATAATTTTTCTCTCTCTTTTTTTTTTTTTTCAGTACTGGGGATTGAACCCAGGGGCATTCTACCTCCGAGCTCCACCCCCAGCCCTATTTTTTTATCTTTATTTTGAAACAGGGCCTCACTAAGTTGTGGAGGGCCTCACTAAGTAGCTGAGGCTGGCCACAAACCCGGATCCTCCAGTCTCAGCCTCCCAAGTACAAAAATATCTTTTTTTTTTTTTTCGGTACTGGGGATTGAACTCAGGGGCATTCTACCTCAGAGCTACACCCCCAGTCCCATTTTTTATTCTTTATTTTGAAACCGAGTCTCACTAAGTTGCGGAGTGCCTCACTAGGTAGCTGAGGCTGGCCTGGAACCCGGATCTTCCGGTCTCAGCCTCCCGAATGCTGGGATTACAAGCGTGCGCCACCACGCCCGGCTCAAAAACAATTTTAAAAGAAGAGCAGGAAGCTTGTCTCTAGTCTCCTCGCTCCCCACCTCTCCTGGCCTCAGCAAGGCCTCTAAGACTGGGGCCCCCCAACCCGGAGCCTGGCCTGCCCCCCCCCCCCCGCCTCTGCGGCCAAGCCAGCTTGCTCCACCTCGGGCCCCTCCTTCGCGGCGTCCTGTGATCACCTGTGACCGTCAGGCGGTCACTAGATCAGAGGGCGGTCGCTGGAGAGGACCTGCGAATCAATCAGTGGCAGCAGTGTCCAAGCTGACACTCTTGGACAGTACATCTACTGTGTTGGGGACAGGCTGTTAAATGGCTGAAAGGAAAATCAAACAGGATTTCTGTCGTCCTCCTCTCCCCTCCCCGTCCCCCTCCGCTTCTCCCAAGAAAGCAAAAATCTAAACCTTTGCCCACTCCCCCAGGCGGCCCTGTGCAGGAGTGTAGAGGTGACGGCTTCTCCCATAGCAAGGCACGGGCCACAGGGCGCCGCGACACCTGCCATTGTTATTTTTTTATAACGTGCTTTTATTGGTGCATTGTCACCTCACATCAGAATGTGAGTCATGTTGACGGTGACAGACACGCACACAGCTCCTGGTGCCCCCCACCCCCGCCTCCCCGTCTCCCCCCTGCCCAATGCAGAGTACCGACTGACGTCGGGGTATTCACATGTGTGCACATGGTATACGGCGGTGATTCCGTGAATGAGGCTCAGTCTTCCCCTCCTCTTCCCTCAGACCCCCTCCCCGGCTCCGCTGAGGCTTCTCCTCCGTTCTCTGGAGTCCCAGTGACGCCCGAGCTTGAGCGTATCAGAGAAAACACAGGACCCTCCACTCGCTGTGACTGGCTGACCTCACTAACATCGTGCTCTCCAGGTCCTTCCATTTTCCTGCGGATGACCTAATTTTGTTCTCCTTTATTGCCGAGTAGAATTCCGTCGTGTGGATTTCCCACGATTTTGTGATCCATTCATCAGTTGGACACGTGGGTTGGTTCCATCATTGGGCTAGGGAGCACCTGTCATTACAGCAACCTTGCACTGCACGCCCCCCAAAAAGTGAGCGGCCCCCATGCCCCTTCCAAAGACGCAGAGAAGTGACAGGGATGAACCACAGGGCCCCCAGCAAGCTCAGGGGCCCGAGTGCACCCCCGGTCCTTGTGGGCTAAGTGACGCCTGTTCCCAGCAACACAGGGGGAGGCCGGTAAGGTCCCAGCACCCTTGTTTACTTCCTTACTTTATTTATTTACTTATTTATGCTGGGGATTGAACCCAGGGGCATTCTGTCTCCAAGCTACACCCCCAGCCCTATTTTCTGTTTTTATTTTGAAACCGTCTCCCTAGATTGATGAGAGTCTCCCTACTAGCGGAGGCTGTCCTCAAACCTGCGATCCTCCTGTCTCAGCCTCCCAAGTACTGGGAATATAGGCGCGTGCCACCACGCCTGGCTCGAATCATGGATTTGGACAGCAGCCTCTGCTTTCTGTCCACTGCGGTTTCCGGTGGCCCCAGGGGCTACTTAGTGGCTGCCTTTACACCGCCCACCCCTGGCTCTGAGCACTTCTCTGCCTGGGCTTTGGTTGGCCTGCCTGTCTCCCTGGAACGGTCAGTTCCGCCGGGCGGGCACATCTAACTCATCTCTGGCCTTGAACTTGGCCGGGTGAAAGCTGAAAGAAGAGGGCTTGGCAGCGTTGGCTTTGATCTGCCGAGGCCCAGGGCGCCGTGGAGGAAGCTGGGTGTGGTGGTGCACAAGCCTATAATCCCAGCACCTCGGAGCTATGCAAATGCCCCCGGCTCGCGGGGTCCTCTCAGGAAGCCCTCCGCGAATTCCTAGCTCCACACACTCCTCCGGGCGATTGTCCCAGAGGGGGGTCATGTCTTTGGAAGTGTGTGAAGGAGCAAAGCAAGATAATGACACAGGGGACAGGGACCCAAGAAGCACTGGGGGTGGCACCTGGCTTCTGGGAGGGCTGAGGCCTGTTCTCGCAAGCCGAGGCCTGCAGGTGCCTCCTGGCTGGGCAACGTGCGTCATGGCCGACTCCTGGAGCACGCGGAGAGCACTGGAAAGAAAGGCAAACAGAGGACTCCTTATCCGGGACGAGGGAAGGAAGCAGGGGGGGAAGGGGGAGAAGGAAGGTGGTGAAGGAGCCTCCTAAGCCAGGCGTGGGGGGGCGCGCTTGGAATCCCCGTACTTGGAAGGCTGAGACAGGAGGATCGCTGGTTGGAGGCCAGCCTCAGCGACTTAGTGAGGATCTCCACAACTTAGTGAGACCATGTTTCAAAATAAAGAATAAAAAAAAAAATAGGGCTGGGGGTATAGCTCGGAGGTAGAATGCCCCTGGGTTCCATCCCTAGCACCACACCAAAAAAAAAAAAAAAAAAGAAAGAAAAAAAGAAGACTGAACTGGGAAAGTTGAATTAAGCCTTCACAGGTACAACAGTGATTACACAACATGGATAGGAACAAACTCCGGTAGCCTACACTCAGAGTTCAGATCCAGACTTCTAAAAGCTAAAGTCACTGGGCATGGCGGCACACACTTGTAATCCCCGTATTCGGGAGGCTCAGACCGGAGGATCCAGGTTCGCAGCCAGCCTCGGCTACTTAGTGAGGCCCTCCGCAACTTAGTGAGACCCGGTTTCAAAATAAAAAATAGGGCTGAGGGTGTAGCTTGGAGGTAGAATGCCCCTGGGTTCCATCCCCAGTACCGCAAAATAAGACAAATCAAGGGGCTTCCTCCGCAGACATGCAGGCAAGCCGGAGGAGCCCGGGCCCCGCCTCTGTGGCCAAGGTGGCAGCTGGACCCGCTCAGCAAGTGGCCCTGGCGTGCTGAAGCGTGCCAGCCAGCACGCTAGACTCTCCAGAGCACGGTGCACCAGGAGCGCAGCAGCAGGTGCAGTAACAGCAGCCAGAAAAACACCACGTCTGCCACCTGCTTAGAAACAAAGAACATTTTCGGGGAGAGGGACTCGGCCTCGGCCAGCAGGGCACGGGACCCCGGGCAAGGCAGGAGCTCGGGGTTAAGTGTGAGCTGGTAACGAGAGAAGAAAAGAACGGCGCGGTGCTTGAGATAAATGGCCGGAGGACTGTCTCCACCGCAGGCAGCGTGCAACACAAACACAAGAAGAGCAGCCAGCCCACGCCGGCAATGAGAAGATCTGACCACAGCTGCCCGACGCAAAGGCACCTAGACCCTCTGTTCCATGCCTGTAGGTGGCAGACACCTGTAACCTCAGCACTTGGGAGGCTGAGACAGGAGGATCGCAGGTTCGAGGCCAGCGTCTGCAATTTAGTGAGACTCTCAGCAACCTAGCAAGACCTTGTTTCAAAAAAAAAAAAAAAAAGGGCTGGGGGTATAGCTCAGAGATAGAAGCTACTGTCATCCCCCTGTCACTTAGAGTTGGGCATGGTGGCGCACTTGTAATCCCAGTACGTGGGAGGCTGAGACAGGAGGATAGCAGGTTTGAGGCCAGCTTCAGCTACACAGTGGGGCCCTGGGCAACTTAGTGAGACCCTGTTTCAAAATAAAAGAATAAAATAGAGCTGGGGATGTAGCTCGGAGGTAGAATTTCCCTGTGTTCAGTACTGATAAAAAAGAAAAAATAAAAAAGGTCCCTGGGTTCAATCTCCAGTACCACAAAATAAATAAATAAAATGCACTTGGTGGTATGGTGGTGTGTATCTGTAATCCAGGACTTGGGAGGCTGAGACAAGAGGATCACAGGTTCAAGGCCAGCAAACAGTAACTCAGTAAAACCTTGTTTCAACATTAAAAATCAAAAGTGCTCAGGACATCCCTCAGAGGGAGAGCGCCCCTGGGTTCAATCTCCAGCACCACACGCGTACGCGCGCACACACACACACACACACACACACACACACACACACACACACCATTTACATGCTAAAAGATCAGGGTTGGGGGGAAAGGTTGGACACATTTTTGAACCACGTGCAAAACATTTTTGGGCCAAGTGCAAAATTGACACAGGCACCGGTAATCGCACTGCAGCATTGCTTATGAATATGTTAATTTCTAGCCCAAAAATGTAGACGCGCCGTCCACTCCTGGACTTCCTTGCTACTTTGCCTGCGGGGCGGCCACCTTGCTATGTAAATCAATGCAAAAAATAAACCTTCCAATAATGCTCTCTTTAGGAGCTGAGTTTGACTGCTATTCTGCATGAACTGCAGGCCTCACTGAGCCGGTGACTGGCGACCGGAGGAAGAGGGAGGCCGGAAGTCCAGGCCTCATCCCTGGGCGTGCAGGGAGGCAGGGAGGCCGGGCAGTGAGCACTGTGGGGGAGCCTGGGTCGGAGCCCTGCCCGAGTCATTAGCCCTCTTCCTCCTGGGGACACGGGTGGAGACAATGACAGGAAGTGCCCTCCCCAAGAGGCCGCGGCAGGGGGGGCCGGAAGGAAACCCGGGCCGGGACCAGAGGTGAGCCGCAGGCAGAGAGAGCAGCGCCCGCGCCCACCCACGCACACCCACCGCGAAAGCAGCTGGCTTCCCGCCCTCCCACCCTCTCCCCAGACGCCCTGTCTCTGGCTCACCCAGGTGCAGAAGTCAGTCCGGCTGGCCGCCCCGGCCTCTGCCCTCCCCCTGGAAGAAAGCTCGGAGCCCCTCCGGACGAGGAACTTCTCTAAAAATAAACCTCGCTCCTGGCGCCCTTTCCTTCCTGAGCCTCCAGGGCAGAGGACAGGAGGGGCCTTCTCTGCCGCCACGCCACCCGGCCACCTTCCTTTCTTTTTTTTTTTTTTTTTTTTTTTTTTGCTGTACTGGGGATTGACCTCAGGGGCATTCTACCTCTGAGCTACACCCCCAGCCCTATTTTTTATTCTTTATTTTGAAACCGGGTCTCACTAAGTTGCGGAGTGCCTCACTAGGTAGCTGAGGCTGGCCGCGAACCTGGATCCTCCAGTCTCAGCCTCCCGAATGCTGGGATTACCAGCGTGTGCCACCACGCCCGGCGGCCACCTTCCTTTCTGCTCTGAGCTGGCCGGTCTTTATGCCCATCATGGCTGCCAACTCCCGGGCAGCCCAGAAGCCTACAGAGACAGGTTTCGAGCTCCTGCCCAGGCCCAGGTCTGGGCTGAGGTTACAGGACAAGCAAGGATCCAGGTGGTGCCAGCTTTCTGGGTTCTGATCAGGGAAAGGAGCCGGGGAGGGTTCCCAGGCCGATAGCAGACACAGACGCCCAAATATTTCAGCCTACGACACCCAGAATTCTCCCAGAGGCTCCGCCGTGTGCTGTAGCAACGTGGGGAGCGGAGACGGCCTAACGCGGGTCAGGGGCTCACAAAGAGCGCTGGAGAAAAGGAGGTATCGGAAACCGGGTGGGAGCCGGGCGCGGTAGCGCACCTGTTATCCCAGGACTTGGGAGGCTGAGATGGGAGGATCGCAAGTTGGAGGCCAGCCTCGGCAACTGAAATGACGTGGGAAAGGAGGTCGGGACCTGCCAGGGAACCCCAGGACAGAGAAAGGCAAAGGGAAGTGTGGGTCTGCTCAGGGCCTCCTCGGGTCCGCTTCGTCCCCAGCTGTGTCTCTGGCCCTGAGCTGATGCCTGGCATACACTAAGTATCCAATAAATGCACGCAGGATAGAGGAGTGAACCCCAGAAATCTCTGAGGACATCCCGGGTCCCCGCAAGGACCTTCAGGGGAAAGGAGGAGTGTCTCTCAAAACCACTGGCCTCAGCCGGGCGTGGTGGCGCACGCTTGTCACCCCCGTACTAGGGAGGCTGAGACTGGAGGATCCGGGTTGGTGGCCAGCCTCAGCTACCTAGTGAGGCCCTCTGCAACTTAGTGAGTCCCTGTTCCAAAATAAGGAATAAAAAACAGGGCTGAGGGTATAGCTGGGAGGTAGAATGCCCCTGGGTTCAATCCCCAGTACCGCAAAAACAAAAAACCCCACTGGCCTCTGGTATGGGGCTGCCGTGCAGGAAAGAGGCCCTTCTGGTAAGAAAGGAAACAGGGGCGGAGGGCTGCAGGGTGAGGGGCTGAGAGGCTCCCCCAGGCCCCTGGCTAGGCTGGAGGCGCCGACCCCCCCTGAGCCCTGGTGCCACTGGAGGAGCCCGGATTGTCATCACAACACCGTCTCCACAAAAAGCAGCACGCACTCCACGGCTCTCTCTCTCTCCTGAGCACTTACGGGTCCTTCCGCAGGAAGGGAAGAGAACGAGCAATTAGGGAGGAAAACAGGCCGCCGTGCCAGCCAGAGACACGAGGGGCAACAGGGCGGGCGCCGACAGCCCGACGCCACACACACCCCCCAAGCCAGGAAGCCTGGACCTGACCCCGGCTCCCGAGCCAGGGGCCGACCGCAGAAACCCAGGACGTGGCTTCTGAATCCGGACTTGGCGTCCGATCGGAGCCCACCCCTGCGAGGTGTGTGACCGAGGCTTGACATCGGCCACCCCCGAGCCCGGGCTGTGGTTCCCTCGTGTGACATGGGCCCAAGGGCCGCAGGGTGGGCTTGCCCTGGAACTCAGCCCAGCACCCAGGCAGCAGAGGTGGGGACGCTGTTCTGCCCTCCCCGCCAGCTTCCTGGTCTTCCCTAGATGGGCTATTCCAGGGCTGGGCCTGTGGTGTCATATCCAGTCTGGAATCGAAAGGTACCCGGCACAAACCGGGCGTGGCGGTGCACACCTATAATCCCAGTATTTGGGAGGCTGAGACAGGAGGATCGCGGGTTTCAGGATAGCCTCGGCAATGTAACGAGACTCTCGGCAACCTAGCAAGACCCCGTTTTGATGCAAACAAATAAACAAAATAAACAAATAAATCAAAAGGGCTGCTGGGGGGTGTAGCTCACAGGTAGCATGCCGCTGGATTCAGTCCCCAGTACCAAAAATAAATAAATAAATAAACAAATGAATGAATGAATGAATGAATGAATGAATGAATGAAGGCACCAGTCACAGGGCCTCAGTCCTTGCTATCCAGTGAAGGTACCTCACTCTTTGCACGAAGCACCATCAATAAACACAATTCGCCCCGCGCTCATCAGTCCGGTTTTGAAGGGAAGAAGGAACTGTCAAACAAGTCTCCATACCCCAAGCCCCAAAGGCCAGGGTGGCCAGCAGGGCCCCGGCTGGGCGGCCGGTCACCGGGCACTGCGAGGGCGGGCAGCCTTACCTGCAGGTCTGCGCAGCTTGGACGGCCGGTCGATGTCCCTGCCCCAGGAGGAAGGACGGACGGGATGGGCAGTCCTGCAGAAGGGTGCCAGGGGACCAGGACACACGCGCCGGCGCCCTGCAGGGAGAAGCCCAAGGGATGGAGGTGAGCGCCTGGACCCCCATCATGCGTGGACCCCACGCCGGTCTCATCCTGAGCCCCCCACACCAGACGCCCCGAAGGAAGGAGAGGGTTGGACGGAGATCCTACTCCGAGATCCCACTGGGGGTTGAACTCAGGGGCACTCTACCTCCGAGCTCCACCCCCAGCCCTATTTTTATTCTTTATTTTGAAACAGGGTCTCACTAAGTTGCAGAGGGCCTCACTAGGTAGCTGAGGCTGGCCTCGAACCTGCGATCCTTCAGTCTCAGCCTCCCAAGGACTGGGATACCAGGTGCGCGCCACCACGCCCAGCTTGCATTTTACAAAGGGAGCCACTCCAGGGATGCTCTGCCTGCCCCGTCCCGCCCCCCCCCCCCCATGCTTAGGAAAGCGGGAGGAACCGGAACTGACACGGCAGACAGTTGCCTTCTTGTTGTGGAAGGAGGGCCGGAGTGCTCAGGATTTCACCCAGGAGCCCTGCTGGGGTCGGGGGACCCCAGACCGTGTGGCAGGGTGGGGGTCTGGAGAATTAGACAAAGCAAGAAAGGGGGGCGGGGGACACTCGTCCAGGGGTCTGAGCGTGTAGGTGACTCCCAGCAAGCCCCTCCAGCTAGATGGGGTGGGATCGAAGGCCCACCTCTGCCAGTACCCAGAGGCCGGAGACAAGCACAAAAAACAAGTAAGAGAAGCCAGGTGCGGTGCCGCACACCTGCAACCCTAGTACTTGGGAGGCTGAGACCGGAGGATCGCAGGTCTGAGGACAGCCTCCGCAAGTAGTGAGACTCTCAGCAACCTAGGGAGACCCTGTTTCAAAATACAAATAAAACAGGGCTGGGGATGTAGCTCGGAGATAGAATGCCTCTAAGCCTCTGCAAGTAGTGAGACTCTCAGCAACCTAGGGAGACCCTGTTTCAAAATAAAACAGGGCTGGGGTGTAGCTCAGAGGTAGAACATCCCTGGGTTCTATCCCCAGTACCAAAAACAAACAAGCCAACGAACAAAACAAAACAAAGAAACAGATTTTCAGGGAGTCCTGGGCCCAATGGCCTGAGCCTGTCACCCAGCCCCAGGCTCCAGAAGGGACCCAAGACCCCCCCCCCCCGCCCCTTCTCAGCCGCCATGGCTGCTCCATGCCTGTCCTTGTCCTTGTGCCGTACCTGCAGCCAGGGAGCCCGCCACAGCACCGCAGGCTGCAGGTTGGGGACCCGGCCAGGAACCGATCGCTGTCCGAGTCCGAGGCGTCCCCACCCTTCGCGCCAGGGCTCCCAGGAGCCCGATCCGTGTCCACGGGGGCGAGCGGTCCCCCATAAGACCCCCCCGTGGGATTTCAAGGAAGCTCCAGCATCAAAGTGATCAACTGCCAGCCAGAGCGAGCGGCGAGGAGAGGCGGGGGGGCGGGAGCTGCAGAGAGAGCCAGCAGCGTGGGCGGCCGGGGCTGCGGGAGGGCTCCTCGCAGGACACCCCCGCAGGGAGCCAGGGCGCGGGCTACACAGGAGGGCTGGTCTTTGGGGACCCGGCCTCTGCCCCTCATCTACATGGCTGCGCATACACCCCGTATACGCGGTGAACCCCTGAACACACCCACCCCTGGGCTTCCCCAGCCCCCCAACTCTGTGTCCCCAACGCCACCCTGGCTGGCAGGGCTCTGGCTGCCCGTTCCACCTTGCTTCTCGGCGCTCTCTGCCAAGTGGAGGGCAGCGTTAAGTTTCCCATTTGGGAGGTAGGGAGCCCCACCCTGCAAGGGGGATGGAGGGTTCACCATGGCAACGTCCCAGAGGCCAGAGAGCCCGCCCGGCAGCCAGGCCCCCTCTGTTCCGAGGGGCGCCTCTCGGAGGGTAAGGAGGTCAGCAGTGACTCGAGCCCAGAAAATGGGATTCACGGGGGCCCGGAGGGGAGAGGTACCCCAGAATGTGTTCCTGATGATAAGCACCTACTGTCCAATGGGTGGATGCAGGGTCTGGGGAAGGGGCCCCAAACATGGCTGGAATGAACCAAAAACATGCTGGCAGTTAACACGGGCTTCCTCCGGAGCCCCTCGCTTAGACAGTGAAATGTGCTGGGCTTGGCGGTGCATGCCGGTCATCCCAGGACTCGGGAGGCTGAAACAGGAGGATCGCAGGGTGGAGGACAGCCTCAGCAAGTAGTGAGACTCTCATCCACCTAGCGAGACCCTGTTTCCAAATAAATATAAAGTAGGACTGGGGGTGTAGCTAAAAGGTAGAATACCCCTGGGTTCCATCCCCAGGGCCACAATAAAAATAAATAAATAAGTGAACAAAGAGAAGCACCGGGCGTGGTGGCGCACGCCTGTCATCCCAGTACTTGGGAGGCTGAGACAGGAGGATCACAGGTTTGAGTCCAGTCTCAGCAACTTAGTGAGACTCTGTTTCAAAATAAAACAGGGCTGGAAGCGTAGCTCAGAGGTAGAATGCTCCTGAGTTCAATCTCTAGTCTCTCTCTCTCTCTCTCTCTCTCTCTCTCTCTCTCTCTCTCTCTCTCTCTCTCTCACACACACACACACACACACACACACACCCGAGAGCACAATTCCTTGCTGAGATGGGCTGCAGGCATGTCCCACACACCCGTTAGCCATGGTCCTGGGGCTGGGGAGTCTGAAACCAAATAACCAAATGCTAAGATGGTGATCCACACACATCTGTGATCCCAGGACTTGGGACGCTGACACAGGAGGATGGCAGGTTTGAGGACAGCCTCAGCAAGATAGTGAGACGCTCGTCAACCTAGAGAGACCCTGTTTCCAAATAAGAAATAAAATAAGGATGGGGGTGTGGCTCAGAGGTAGAATGCCCCTGAGTTCAATCCTCAGCACCACACACACACACACACACACACACACACACACACACACACACGGCAAATACTACATTGTGTGCGGCGGTTCACCGGTACAATCTCAACTCTAAGCCTTCACTCCGTCTCTCGAATGCCAAGGACGTGGAGAATTCCAGGGGAGGGTACAGAGACAAGTGGCCCAAGCCAGAGCTGCGTTCCTCAAAATCTGCCGGAGCTCCGGGCTGCGGCTTGAGCCGGGGGAAGTGCATTTGTAAGTGAATCTGTTTCCCGATACGATTTCTATTAATAGAGTATCAGTGTCTCCTCATCCCCACTAAATAAATGTCAAACAAACACTTAAAGAATACCAGCCTGACGGGGCGCCAAGTCGCGGGCTGGCCCAGACGTCCGCCTGTCTCAGCTTGGCCGGGGTTGGAGGCGCGAGTTCCAAACGCGTGGGTAGAGGCTGGAGGCGGAGCCCTGGCGTCCCCTCCCTCGGGGACGGGGAAACTGAGGCAGGTGGCTGGAGGATGGGCAGAGAGGTCAGTGCGCGTTGAAGACAGTTCCAAAGCAAATTGCCCAGGGAGGAAGCCACAGCCCGACGCCTGGGACTCCTGGGAGGCGGGGTCCCTGAATTATTGTTATTATTTAAAGATATAATTCATAGGCCTTAAAGTTCACCCTTTTTTTTTTTCTTTTGCGGCAATGGGGATTGAGCCCAGAGGCATTCTACCTCCGAGCTACACCCCCAGCCATATTTTCTATTCTTTATTTTGAAACAGGGTCTCACTAAGTTGTGGAGTGCCTCACTAGGTAGCTGAGGCTGGCCACGAACCCGGATCTTCCATTCTCAGCCTCCCAAATGCTGGGATTACAAGCGTGTGCCACCACGCCTGGCTTTACCCTTTTAAAGTATAACAATTCAAGCTGGGCGTGGTGGCATCCCAGTATTTGGGAGGCTGAGATGGGAGGATCGCAGGTTGGAAACCAGCCTCAGCAATTTAGCAAGGCTCTCAGCAACTGAGTGAGACCCTGTTTCTAAAAAAATAATAATAATGATGATAAAATAAGGCTGGGGGTGTAGCTCGGAAGTAGGATGCCCCTGGGTTCAATCCTCAGCATCAAAAATAAAATAAAATATACAGTTCAGTGGTTATTAGACTATTTACAGGGTTGTGCAACCATTGCCACTATTTAAATCTAGAACAGCCAGGGCTGGTGGTGCACACCTGAAATCCCAGTACTCGGGAGGCTGAGACAGGAGGATCGCAGGTTCGAGGCCAGCCTCAGCAACTTAGTGAGGCCCTGTTTCCAAGGGTTAGGAGTGTAGTTCAAAGGTAGAATGCCTCTGGGTTCAATCTCCAGCAACACACACACACACACACACACACACACACACGTGTGCGCACACACATACACTTACAAAATCTGAAACACTTTCATTCTCCTAAAAGAAACCCTCTAGCTATAAGCAGTTTCCAGACCCCGGTAATCACCAACCTGCTTTCTACCTGCTTTCTGTGTCTATTTTGGACTTTTCAGATCAATTCTGTATTTTTTTATTTATTTATTTATTTTTTTGCAGTACTAGGGATTGAACCCAGGGGCATTCTACCTCTGAGCTACACCCCCAGCCCCACTTTAGTTTTATTTTGAAAGAGTCTCGCTGAGTTGCAGGGGACCTCACTGAATTGCTGAGGCTGGGCACGAACCTGCGATCCTCCTGTCTCAGCCTCCCGAATACTGGGATTACAAGCGTGCACCATACCTGGCTTCAATACTGGGATTACAAGCGTGCGCCACCATACCTGGCTTCAATTCTATATTTATTTCACATAGTATGTGGCCTGCTGTGTCTGGCCCAAAGGCATCACGGTTTTAGAGTTCAGCCATCGGTAGCAGGCCGTAGTAACCCATTCCTTTTCACGACCGAGCAATATTCCATTGTATGGACAGACCACATTCTGTCTCGCCATCCATCTGCGGTGGGACGTCTGGCTTGTCTCTACCTTTTGAGGACAGAGCCGCTGTGAACATTTGGTGTACACGTTTTTGCATGGACATATGTTCCTGATTCTTTTGAGTTGACACCTGGGAGTTCCTGATTTTTCAGGAAAATGATGTCGCCTCATTTTAAACCAAGGAATACATGCGTGCTTTGGAGACTCTCAAAAATCAGCAGATAAGCCGGGCGTGGTGGCGCACGCTTGTAATCCCAGCATTCGGGAGGCTGAGACCGGAGGATCCGGGTTCGAGACCAGCCTCAGCTACCTAGTGAGGCACTCCGCAACTTAGTGAGACTCGGTTTCAAAATAAAGAATAAAAAATAGGGCTGGGGGTGTAGCTCGGAGGTAGAACACCCCTGAGTTCAATCCCCAGTACC
>PVLC010036833.1:0-15810 GCA_004027655.1 Graphiurus murinus | reverse complement strand
GTGTGTGTGTGTTTGTGTGTGATACTGGGGATTGAATCTAAGGGTGCTCTGTCTCTGAGCCACACCCTCAGTGCTATTTTTTGTTTATTTTGTTTTGAAACAGGGTCTGGGTAAGTTACCATGCACTGGCCTCAAACTTGCGATCCTCCTGTCTCAGTCTGCTAAGAACTGATATTACAGATGTGCGCCACCACACCTGGCTTCAAAGGACACTTTATAGTTGCATTATGAAAATTAGTGAAATTCATCTGCCTCTCCCTAACTCAGCCTGATCACTCCTCTCACTTGAGAGTGTAACCCAGCTCATTAGCACCCTGCCAGAGGCTGAGGCAGCAAAGGGTTCAGCCTGTTTAATTGGTCTCACCTGTTTGTACTCTGGAAAAATGTTGCAGAGATGAGTGAGAGTAGTTTATTAATGAATGCAAGGACTGTTTTAAGATGTATTTGTTGCATGCTAATTTTGAAGGTCACGCACGCTTCCAGCTGACTTCAGCACTCTGGGCCTTTTTTGTATCTAGGAACGATGGCTTGCTTTGTCAGGCGAGCATGTCCTTACTTTAACAAGTCTCTAGTCTTGAACATCTTGCAGAATTTCTCACTGAATTTTATACCGACGAGCTTGTTTTGCCCTGGGGAGAATATAGACTATAGATGGTCTCATTTCTCTTTTCTCTAACTTGGTGTGTATGCGCGCGCGTGTGTTAAAGCTAAGTAGTGATTTCACTGAAAGAAGTCATTTGCCTTCTCAGTTATACCAAACTGTTGTGGAATCTTAACATTTGTGACTTCAGTTCCCAGCAGAATTAATTAACACATATGAATTCTATGCTTTGTCTGTTTGGAAAAACATACAGCCCACTCTCTAGAGTCATAAAGTTATGCTTCCTTTCCTTTTTATCTATCTTGAAGTGCAATGCTCCATTGCGTTTTTCCCCCAATGATCCCTAAGGATGGTAACTTTTTAAAATAATTCACAGTGAAAATAAATTAGTAAAAATGATTATCATTATGAGAATAATTATTAATATCTTATTTGTATCTGGGATTTTTTTATTTTGAAGATATGTAATTTTATATGTTAAATATGAAAACATATAAAATTATTTTGCTTGAAAATCTTACATATATCCAACGTTTAGTAGACTGAATTTTTTCAGTGAAACTAACTATATACATAGAAAACCAATAAGTAGATGTCAAAATTATTCTGAAGTGAACATTAATTAGAACAGTAGGTTTAGTGCCCCTGAGGAAAGGGAGAGGCCTGTGTTGTAAGTCAATAAAAGATACAATTTTATCCACTAAGCATTTATCAGCACCGTATGCTCAGTGCTGGGTCCTCCTGTCTGCTTCAGTTGAGAGAATTCCACTTGCTTTGCATATTGAGTCTATGATAACTATTTACCAAAAAACGAGTATGTTGTAAGGCTTAATGTCCAACATCGGAGCAAAAATTGCTTCATATATAGCACTGAAATTGACTGCTGGAAAACAGCTATGTAGCATGATGTGTGATATCTATCATTTAAAACTTGCTAAAGCTCTAACTTTAGGTTCCATCTTTTTATTGTTTTTACTGTAGTAAAATATACACCACATAAAATTGCTGCTCTGTTTCCTTTGTGCACTTGAGTGGCACCAGTCAGACTCGGGGTGCTGTGTGGTCGTCTCCCATGTAAGGTCAAAGGTCGCAATGCCCGTCAGAAGCTTCACCGGTTCCGCCTCGACTCCCCATCCCCTCTCCAGTAGATGAGAGGTTACTGGCCATCACCTCTTGTGTTATCATACTAGCTAGTTGGTGTATATGCAGATGTCCTGTGGGTAAATCTTATTCTTCTCAATTCTCTTACAGGTTTGACAGATGAAAAAGTGAAGGCATATCTCTCTCTTCACCCCCAGGTATTAGATGAGTTTGTATCTGAAAGCGTTAGTGCAGAGACTGTAGAGAAATGGCTGAAGAGGAAAAACAACAAACTAGAAGGTAAGACCTCACTCTTACCCAGTGTGGATGCATTTTACACCAGTTCTTTCTGCTCATAATGGTGAAAAAATAAGCATTTAATATATTCTCAAAAGCAAAATATACTCATATTAGCATTTTAATGGTTGGTTATGTTCTGTTTAAAATGATAAAGTTAAGCTAGAAAGAGGAGAAATGAATACAAAACCAAGATCCTTGGGTGTGTGTGTGGGGGGGGGGACTTGACAAATCCTGAGAATTCTACCACATAGAAAATTACAGGTCAAGCCGGGCGTGGTGGCGCACGCTTGTAATCCCAGCATTCGGGAGGCTGAGACCGGAGGATCCGGGTTCGCAGCCAGCCTCAGCTACCTAGTGAGGCACTCTGCAACTTAGTGAGACCCTGTTTCAAAATAAAGAATAAAAAAAAATAGGGCTGGGGGTATAGCTCGGAGGTAGAATGCCCCTGAGTTCAATCCCCAGTACCACAAAAAAAGAAAAAATACAGGTCAATTTTTATTGATTTTGTTTAATGATTATTGTATTAGCCCACAGTTACTACAATAAAATATCTGGAGCAATTAACTTATAAAGGAAAAAGGTTTAGCTAACTCACAGGTCTAGAGTTTCCAGCCTACGATCCAGCAGCCCTGCATCTTTGGGGCTCTGGAGAGACACCAGATGTTGATTGCCGGGAGCGTGTGGCAGCACACCGCTTGCATCTGGAGCAGAGCGCACAGAGACTGAGCAGAGGGTATGAGCCAGAGTCACACCCTCAGTGACCTAGTGACCTAGTGACCCGCCACCTGGCTCTCCTTCTTAAAGGTCCATAGCACCTCCCAGCACTGCCACCTTGGGGACCAAGCCTTTGGGGAGCACTACCCATATTCAAGCCATGGGGATTATTATGAATGATTAGAAATATTTTCATTTCTATTTCAGTGACATCTGTTTATTATTCTATTTTAAAAAAAGAAGTCTTTAAACAAATTGTAGATGTGCAGAGCAGAAAAAGAACTCTTGACTGGCAGGTGGTTGTTCATTCATAATCAGGAGTTCCGAGGGAGCAAAGACTTCAACCAGCGAAGTAAGGGTACCGTGTGAGCTAAACTAGGGAGCAGAAAGGCATTATATAAATGTTGTGTTCCTGGGATGTCAGGCACACCGTTCGATCGTTCGTTCGTTCGTTCATCCATTCAGTTGTGCTGGGGATTGAACCCAGGGGCATTCATTATACCTCTGAGGAATACCCCTAGCCCTATTTTGTTTTCTTATTTGGAAACAGACTCCCTAAGTTGCTGAGAGCCTCACTAAATTGCTGAGGCTGGCTTTGAAACAGCAATCCTCCTGTCTCAGCCTCCCAAGTACTGGGATGACAGGTGTGTGCCACCGTGCCCAACTGGCCTTTTGATTGTATGACGAAGCTTTCACAGGGGAGCTCCCTTTGTATGTAGTTCTCTTCGTTTCTAAAATTCACTTATTTTTAATCAATTAATTTTTATGCGGTGTGGGAATGGAGCACAGATCTCGAACATGTTGGACAAGTGCTCTGCTGCTCTGCCACATTCCCAGCCCTTAACACGAATTGACCTCCAACCTAGAGACTAAGTAAGAAGCAGTTATATTTATGAAAAAAGAGAGGTAGGCTCAAAAAGTATGTGAGGTCAAATAAATTCCCCCAGACATTGAGTATATATTAGTATATTTTGACTATTTAATATAATCTTTATTTTGGTATTAAATGGACTTATCTTTGGCCAAACTTGGCTTCCTTGTTTTATGAATATTTGTTTTATAGTGGCAATTCTATATATGATTTTGACTACATGAGTTACTTTTATATTACAATCACAAAAATAATTTTTTTTTTTGGAAAATGTGTTAGTATAACATGCTGCAGTTAAAGCACAACAATGACTGTTTTTAAAATGCTGTGTTACTTGAGGTACAGGTACTTTTCCTCACTCAAGTAAGTTTTGTAATTTTCTTACGTTTTTGATAATGAGAAGGTAAGCCTTCTAAAAAGGTTTTCACACTGAAATGCAAAGTAGTTATAAAGTGTTTATGAATGTGTGTATGTATGTGGGTATTGAGAAGGAGGGAGAGAAGTAAAAATAAAGCAGAGACAAGCATGTTCTTCTCAAAACTCTTTGCCTTTAATATCAAGAAGCAAGCTTGACATAGCATATTTCCATTTCTGCAAATCTCAGACAGTTGCTAACAGTTTGAGATGTTCACCACTTAAAAGTGTTGCTGAAATGTGAATATCACGTATGGGGGAGGGGGGAGGGGAGCTGAGCAGCTGCTGTGCACATGGACGTCTCCACCACCATCCACTACACAGTGATGTGAGGCTCCAAGACTACAGTGCACCAAGAAAAGCATAAAAATAAAGGTGTGGCTGGGCTTTGCTGGAGGCAAATCATAAATAAAGAGGCAGATTTCAATCTGCTCTGTCATGAGGGACAACTGTATAGTGCAGGAATGTATGCTATCTTGAATGCATCATTCCCTAGCTCCTAATCAAATAATACTGATCACATGATACTTTATGCTATTTACTACATATACTGAGGAGTTAAATGATTATTAAGAATAGCAACATATAACTGAAACTCTATTTTGTCTTATTTTTTCTCAGTTATTCCCCACCCCCAAAAGCATTTTTCCTATAAATAGTTGCTTAGGCCTTGACCTGGGAGGGCTGGAGTCTGGTGGAGACGCAGGAGGTGTGACTTGGAGTTGGGAGAGACTCCCAGCTCTAGTGGCGGGTGCAGGGTGCAGGCAGTTTGCAGTGTGTGTGTCAAGAGGAATCTCTGCTGCTTCTGTTCTGGGCAGTCTCCTCTGCTGAAGGAGTCAGCCAAAGAAAGTCCCTTATACCCACTCTGTTCATCCACATTCCCTGGTGTGGCTCCTAAGGACAAGGCTCCCTGGCTCCCCCCCTCCATTGCCCTTCTTCCTTTGCTTTAGGAACCCCCCCCCCCATGCTCCTAGGGAGTCCACTCCGCCAGTGTGGAGGGGTCCTCAGGAGTCTCCATGCCATAAGTGCTCCCTGGAGCAGAAGTGAGTGGGTAGACGCTGCTGGAGAAGAGTTTATTGACAGTGACACAGCTCTGACTTTATCTTGTGTCATTCAGAAAAAGAAAATGCAGTGAAGAACCTGTGCTGGAATAAGTGATTTGCACAGGGCTTCCTACTTGATCAGTAATAAACACTTAATTTTTATTTTGGAACCACTGATATATCAGCCTCATATGGAACAGAAGATTTTGTAAAGGTATATTCTTCTGCAAGGAAGATCATGGGTGGAAATTCAAAATGATGAGCAAGTAAAGGGGTGATGATTTAATTAGAAACGACATTTGCGTGTAAGCTGGTAGTCCTTCATGGAGCTCACAGTTGGTTTTCAGTGCTGATTCAGTACTTTTCTGAGCACATGCTGTTGCTCGGTGCTCATAAAGAAAACACTGTGTAGAGCACTCACGGCAGAGTTCACTTAAGCCATGAAGTATGCACGGCGTGCCGACACTGTGGGCTCAGAGAGAAGTTGTCGTTCCCAAGGCCTATCACAGTCTGACCCTTCACCTCTGGATGCCGTTGGGAACTTTGGCAGAGGTGGGACCCGGGCCAAGGGGGCAGAGACGACATCTGCCCCAGCATCTGGCTCTCAGGACCACCAGACAGGAAGTTACTCTAAGCGCTGTCGTTCCCTGGACCCGTCAGGTCACAGCAGGGACACTGTAAACGTTTGGAAGAGAAGATGGGTTAGGTGGGACCTAGGACTGGGCTCTGGAGCTCCCGGGGAGCCGTCCTGGCTTGACACACCCGGTTGTCATGCTGCCCGCCAGCCCTGCTCTTACCGCTCGTTTCCCCTCACCCATCTGTTTTGAGAGAAGGGGTTTGAGGAAAGGTGGACTGCCACATCTCAAAGATTTGCATTTCAGTTGCTTTATTTTTTTTTTACTGTTACTGTTTCAGTTTATTTTTTTTCCACACCATTTTCACTTCAAATACATACAGTTTTATCTACAGTTGAAAGGTAAATTGCCTTTTTGCTCAAATTTCAAACCACTGATTTTTAAGTGGTGTTTAGAAATGAGAGGTTGTGTCTATTTCTTTTATAACCTATTGTACTCCTTCAGGTAAAGTGTAAAAATTCCTCAGAAATTATTATATACAGCCTCAGAACAGAATGTAACTTTTAAGGAAAGTTTTTTTTTTTTTTTTTTTTGCGGGTCTGGGGATTGAACTCAGGGGAATTCTACCTCCGAGCTATACCCCCAGCCCTATTTTGTATTCTTTATTTTGAAACCGAGTCTCACTAAGTTGTGGAGTGCCTCACTAGGTAGCTGAGGCTGTCCTCGAACCCGGATCCTCCAGTGTCAGCCTCCCGAATGCTGGGATTACAAGCGTGCGCCACCACGCCCGGCTAAGGAAAGTTTTAAACAGGTTTCATCAGACAGCTATACAGCCATTGAATAAAACTTTGGAAAGAAAGAATTTGGTTTCACATTTAATTTCACTAAACATTATATTTTTATGTTAATTTTATGCAAAGTAAATTTGACAGGCCCAACTGGTACCCTTTAAGACTAACATTACTAAGCCATTTAACATCTATACATCTATATTTGTGCACAGTATAAATATGAAATTATTAAATTCACATTAGAATATAATGAAAGTTCAATTTTTTTGCATTTCTTGGTAAGAGCACCCAAGATGGCCGGGCGTGGTGGCGCACGCTTGTAATCCCAGCATTCGGGAGGCTGAGACCGGAGGATCCGGGTTCGCAGCCAGCCTCAGCTACCTAGTGAGGCACTCCGCAACTTAGTGAGACCCGGTTTCAAAATAAAGAATAAAAAATAGGGCTGAGCTCGGAGATAGAATGCCCCTGAGTTCAATCCCCAGTACCGCCAAAAAAAAAAAAGAGCACCCAAGATGGAACACGATTTCACAACCCTAACACCACTTCTGTACTTAAGTAATGAACCGGAGGAATCTTAAATTACCTTGACTATCATCAATGTATGATCTGCTTTTGGTTTCTAATGTTAAAAAATTAGTCATCATTGTTGGTGGTATGAGAAAGGGGTGCATGAAGAAGTCGAAGAGAGCATGGCCATGCACGGTTATCATTTGATATTAGAAGCATAATTAAAATAAATGAGTTTGTAAAAAAGTAATTGTAATATTATTTTCTAAAGGAAAGTTATTTGATACTCCATAGAGTGATTAATTAAACCCAAATCACTTTTGAATTGTAAGTAGAATGCTCTCTTTGTGGCCAGTGATTTTTATTATTATTCTATTTTTCATGTCTTAAATATTCAATAAATATCAAATAGTTGATAATGAAAATATCAGTGTTGTCAGATACCTTAGTTTTTTCAGCAAATTCATGAATAATTTTCTTTTATACTAAAAAAGTATAGTTATTACATATTTTCTCCTTTTCATGATGATAAAAAGGTACATAATTTCATTCAAATTAAACTATTAGATATTTCATATTTATAATAGGTAGGATTTAAATTATGCCCCTTATGCCTACTATTTGATGGCCTAAAATTCAGATTAAATTGCATTTGTACTGTTTGATACATGACAGATGGCTTCTATGCTAGTATCTGTAATGTGGTGGCATATTAAATGAAGAGGCCTGAGTTACTTTGCCAAAACATGCAGTGTTGAAGGTTTTAATAGGCAGAGTACTAAGAGTGATGTGCTGTTAGCACATACCTTGACTAAGAGAGAAGCACACATCCTTGACGTGGCCTGCATGGAACTTCATGCTGGACACTTTTCTCTCTTGTCCCTGCAGTTGCTGTGTTCCAAATATTGAAAGTACATTCTCACTTAGAACTATCATATCTTTTATTTATTTTTTGGTGGTAGAAACCAGAAAATGTGTTGAATGCCTGCATTATAAATAAACATGAGTGTACCATCTGGTAACTAGAAAGGAGGTGAAGTCGATGGTAATTTATCTGCACAGAGCCATTTGATGGAATTCGTTGGCTCTGTTAATTGTTGTTTACACCATCATGAAGATGCATCTCTAAGGTGTCCTTCCGAGAACATTTGGCCGGGGTAGCAAAGTTGGCCTGTGTCTTCGGCCTCAGGCTCCACAGCAGCTCAGCCGTGTAAGTTGAGATTTCGATAATTTTGAAGATTAAGTTAGATTCACAAATGTTGTTAGAGATTATGAAACTCATTAAAAAATAAGCATAATTCCTTTGCAACAGACTAAATTGATTTCTAAAGCAGTTTTTATAGTATATGCTGAGGTCCTATAAGGGGAATCTACTAAAAATCGTATTTGTAAGGAATCCTAACTAATGAAAATGTGCAAGCTATCATAATTGTAAAATACTTGTTCTCACTGATAATGACTTACTGCTAATGGCATGTTATAGAAGAAGATTTTACTAAATGTGCTTGTGTCGATTTAACATAGTATTTAAAATGTTTGTTTTACAAAATAAGCCCCATTACTACTTTTCAGTCTCTTGAATCCACCTCTTCAAAAATTCCTGAAGATTTAATAGTGCTCTAAATTATTTGACCTAAGGTTGCATGGTCACTCCAGGAAGCACACGCTGGAGGAGCTAGCCGCATCCGGGACGTGCCGAGTGTGGTCTGTTTTTCTGGCTGGACATCCAGCATGGTGGTTAGGAAGTATTGTGGGGGGTCTTCTGTGCGTGCAGGTGTAGAGCAGGGAGGGTAGTCAAGGAGGTCGACATACAAACACATCATCAAAGAATAAGAGTAGTTCAGTATTTGCTGACTGTAGATATTTGAAACAAATCTAGCATCATGTCTAGCAAATAGAAATTTTGAATAAAGTTAAACTTACCTGAGATTTAAAAATCAATACTTTTAACCAGTCAGACTGGGCTTAGGAGTCAAGCCCTTGCTGTCTGCCTGGCTGGCTGGCCTGGCTCTTTTGGAAGTCACAGGAGCAGTATTTCTGGTACCTTTCCTTTGAGGAACTTCTCATCCTGTGGTAGAAAGAAGATGTGGCCCTATTAAGGACAGTGGCCGAGGCTGTGTGATCCAGGACCAGTGTGTGATCACGACAAGGCTCCTGCGACTCGAGGTGTCTCAGCCTCGAGGACTGGGCAGGTGTCTGGTACGAGTTCTTGCTCTAGGCCACTTCCTCTCCCAGTGGGATCCCCAGACCAGAGTCCAGCGCCACCAGGAGCCCGTTAGAAATGCCAAAGGCTGGCGCCGACTTGCTGAGCAAGGTCCTGCAGGGGCCTGTGGGTCTGAGCAGAGAGGCAGCCCAGTGGCGATGCTTCTCAAACGTCCAAAGCAGTCGACGGAAACGATGAGAGGGACCCGGGAGTGACTGGTCATGGCCATTCGAAACACCAGGAGCTTACAGACAAAAGGACCATTTCTCCCTGGGATTCGTCCAGAAACTGATCTCAGGCTAAGAGCTTTAAAACTTAAGGGTCCCTACCTGGGTGAGATGACACATAACTGTAATCCTAGTATTTGGGAGGCTGAGACAGGAGGAACCCAGATTTGAGGTGAGCCTCTGAAACTTAGAGAGTCCATGTTTCAAAAAAAAAAAAAAAAAAAGGACTGGGGGTGTAGCTCAGAGGTAGAATGTTCCTAGGTTCAATGCCCAGTACCACAATAAGTAAATAAAGAAATATTAAGGGTCCTTAAGTCAAACATAGTCAAAACTACTTATTTTAATAGGCATGATGTGTTTCATCTAACAGGATGTTCTACAGCAGATATAAAGAACTATGCAGTGTTCTATCTCGTAGCTAAGTCAGTGGAGTTGACAGTCCTAAGTGCTTTGTGTGTTAATTCAGCCCGTCTTGATTACAGTATTAGGAGGACGATTATTCCCATTTCACAGGTGGGGAAATTGAAGCAAAGAGGTGTTAGGTATCAGCTAGGACGTCAACCAGGGTTTGTCCTCTCAGCCAGGGTCACGCTGCCCCTTGGTCTGGTCAGCGTGGAGAAGATTGTGAGGCTCCAGGCCCTGGCGTCTGCCTGTGAACCTTCCCTCTAAAGTACCAGCTCATTCCCCATTCCCATTTTATGGTAAGCTGCTGGTTGCAGAGTCACAATCAAAGGCTGCGCCAGAATACAGACATGTCTGCCCAGCAAACGACACCCCATAAAGAAGTTATTCCCACACCCAGCCCTGGAGTTCCTGGAGCTCCACTCACCCGCGGGCAGGTGGCGTCTAGGTAGGTAGTAGGTAGTTGATGACTTGAAGGTAGCTCCTTCCGGATCCACAGCTCCTAGAACCCGGGACCTGTATTCAGATGGAAAGGGGCTCTGCTGGATTCGTGCCACCACGTTTATCCGTTAGGCCTCTGTAGGGAAGGGAAGCTGATGCCCTTCTTAGTCTTCCTGCTGTCTCTGGGCCTGTATCTGCTGGAGCGGGGGAAGCACGTGACGCCCTCCGGCGCCTCTCGGGGTCTTTTTGGGACGCGCCTAGGCCAGGCATCGCAGGTGTGGAGTGCGCACGCGCTGCAGCTGGCCACGTGGAGGTTTCACCTGGATGCTCTGTGAGTCCCGCAGACAGCCCTAGCCTGCTGGATGAAGAGCTGGCTGTGCATGTTCACAGAGAGGACATCTGCCCAGCTTGTCCTGGTATCCCATGGCTAGAGTTGTGGTTTCAAAGCAGTTGTCAAAAGAATGCTTGAGTTCTGTGTTGCTTATTGTTGCTTTATAATAATAGACGTGCCTTTGAGAGAAGGACAGTTTTCTTAGCGAGCAAGAAGCCCTGGCATTTCAGAGTTACTTAATTCAGGGGTAGAAGATGTGATTCTCTGGGGTTCTCGTGAGCTCTCCCCTCGTGGTCCCCAGATGGCTGGTGCAGTTTCAGGGTCACATGCAAGCAATGGTGGACATGGACGGTAACAAGAAGGGCCATTGTCAGCACTGCAGCTGTCTAGTGTGTAGGCAGGTGGACACGAGTCTCTTCGAAGAGCTCCTCTAAGGTCTGCTTCTCTAGTGATGTCAAAGTGAGTGTCTGAAATACGGAATTTTCCAAGTTCTCCTACATTAATCCCATGACTAAATCCCCATGATATTAACCCCATGATTAACATCTTTAAAAGCTAACCCCAACCATACGTGTCCTTCACTTGATCCATACAGAATGACCAACGCAAGATTTGGTAGCATAACTAACCTGAATGCCATTTCAGGCTTCTCTCTTGCTTTGGCTAAATCGACCTGTCCTGAAAAATTCAATGTATGCATCGAAGTGCACAATACACACTGAAGAGGCAGCCATGGAGTGGGACAAAATGTTAGCTGGACAGCTGGGGTCATATCCTGAATATATAAAGAACTCCTAAAACACAACAACAATAACAACAACAACAACAGATGATCCATGTAAAAACCTGGCATATTATTTGGAGAGGCATTTCTCCAAAGAAGTATATAAAACAAACCAAAACAAATAATAAGAACATGCAAAGATGCTCAGAATCTCATAAATCAGGAGATGCAAACCAGTTGAGGTACCAGAATGGTGTTTTTTAAAATACTATGCTTTTATTAGTGCATGATCGTCTCATATCACAATGTAAATCTTGTTGACAGTAGCATACATGCACAGGGCCATTGGTACCTCCCCTGCACCTCCCCATTTCCCTCCTTCTCATTACAGAGTACTGAGATTGACGTTGGTATATTCACTTTATGTACACATAGTCGATGGTAGTATTTCCATTAATGAGCCTCAGTCTTCCCCCTCCCCTTCCCTTAGACCATCTCTCTGACTCCACTGAGGTTTCTCTTCCATTTTCTGGAGTCCCTCTGGTATTCCAGTTACTCCCTAGTTTGTGCATATTAGAGAAAACATGCCCCTTCACTTTCTGTGACTGGCTAATCTCACTTAACATAATGTTCTCCAGGTCCTTCCATTTTCTTTAAACATAATTTTGATCTTCTTTATTGCTGAGTAGAACTCCATTGTGTGTTTTCCCCATAATTTTGCAATCCATTCATCTGTTGATGGAAACCTAGGTTGGTTTCATAATTTGGCTATTGTGAATTGTGCAGCTACGAACACGGGTATGCATATATTACTGTAGTTCTCTGATTTCGGCCCCTTTGGAAGGATACCCAGGAGTGGTATAGCTAGATCATATGGTGGATTCATTCCCGATTTTCTGAGGAATCTCCACCCTGATCTCCGTAGCAGCTGACCTAGTTTGCAATCCCACCAACAGTGTAGAAGAGTTCCTATTTCCCCACATCCTCGCCAGCATTTATTGTTGTTTGACTTCTTGATGATTGCCATTCTGATTGGGGTTAGATGGAATCTCAGCATAGTTTTGATTTGCATCTCCCTGATTGCTAATGATGTGGAACATTTCTCATGTATCTATTGGCCATTTGTATCTCTTCTTTTGTGAAGTGTCTATTGAATTCAGTTGCATAGGTAGAAACTTCCTCAACAAGAGTCCCAAAGCTCAGGAAATTAAAACAAGTATTAATAAGCAGGATGGCATTAAACTAAAAAGTTTCTGCACATCAAAGGAAACCATCAAGAATTGAAAGAGAAAGCCGGGTGTGGTGGCGCATACTTGTAATCCCAGCATCCGGGAGGCTGAGACCGGAGGATCCGGGTTAGGGGCCAGCCTCAGCTACCTAGTGAGGCCCTCCGCAACTTAGTGAGACTCGGTTTCAAAATAAAGAATAAAAAATAGGGCTGGGGGTGTAGCTCAGAGGTAGAACGCCCTGAGTTCAATCCCCAGTACCGCCAAAAAAAAAAAAAAAAAGAATTGAAAGAGAGAGCCTATAGAATGGGAGAAGATCTTTGCCAGCTATTCCTCTGATAGAGGCCAAACACCTAGAATATACAAAGAACTTAGAATGGTGTTTTAAGAAACAAATCCAGAAAATAGTAAACATTGGTGAGGATGTGGAGAAACTGGAACCCTCTTAAAGAAAGGTATATTAGGTATTGAATTTTTGAAAGTTGAGAAATAACGTAAGCATCACACAGATCCAGAAAGCTAAGGAGTCTGAGTCAGGTCACTCCCTGAGGTGTCAGAGCAGCGGGGTTCCCACTGCCTATGTCGGCCACCCATTCTCAGATCTCCACGGAATAATTTTATACATCATTTTCCATGGAGATCAAAAAATAATTTTTTTTTTTGCTAGCTTGGTTGAGAAAAGTAGAGTTCTAAATTTTTCTTTTTATAATTTAGAAAATTTTCTCCTTAATACTCATTATTAGGGCAGGTCGAGAGTCCCTAACCTAAAGAGCCAGTATTTGGAACACTCTCAAACCCAGACCTTTCAAGTGCTGACGTGAAGCTGCAAATGGGAAGTCCCTTCCTTGAGCCCAGGCGACACCAAGAGTACACAAAGCCACCTCAGGCCCCGAGCAGAGGAGCCTCTGAGACAGATACATTCTGTGGTCAAACTGCAGTCTCACCCCACGGTCACTGATTCCAGAATCTAAAACAATCTCAGATCTGAAACACCTTGAATCTTGAACAGTTTGGATAAGGGATGTCCAACCTGTCATCCCACGTACTTTCAGAACTGTTGTCAATGTTTGGAAAACCTGTGTCGCATGTCTGTCATACATAAATCTTGATACTTTAGGCCTTTTCATGATACTATAGGCCGTGTTTTCTTTGGGCCTACCACCACATTAACTGCGCTCAGAAAGTTGAGTGATATTTTACCCACACATGGACATGACTGGGAAGCTATCATAAATATAGTCCACGAAATCCACGTTAAATACATCCCAACTCAACTTTGTTTTGGCTGGATCCTGAGAATGCTGTGGTGGCCATTCCAGTGCTGCTCAACAGGAGACAAGTGTGACTGAGAGGAGATGACTGTCAAGAGACAGGGCTAAGATCGTGTCCCCTTTGCAGATTTTGCAGGCAGATGACCCTGAAACCTCAGCTCTGGGGCTCCTCCCCGACCTGGAAGGCGCTGGCAGCAGGCGGGTTGGGGTTGGGATCTACCTCCTTTCCCTTGCTCTGTCTACCCCTGGGGATGTGATTGTCCAGTCCACCCAACACACAGCAGGCTTCTGGGGTACTAGGGGTGTGTCAGCTTCAAATTATTTTCCTTGATTCCTAGCCAACTAGTAGTTGCTCAGTAAATGCTGATTGGAAGAATGAATTCAGCAGTTGACTTGCCAGCTGACTTACAGGGCCATTGAGTACATTCGAAGAACCATTTCTCTTGTTTTGGTACGTGTGTGTGTGTGTGTGTGTGTGTGTGTGTGTGTTGGGTTTTGAACTCAGGAGCATTGCAGGTCTAAGGTACACCCTCATCCCTTCTATTTGTTTATTTAAACAGGGTCCTCTTAGGTTGCTAAGAGTCTCAGTAAGTGGCAGAGGCTCTCCTCAAACCTGAAATCCTCCTGTCTCAGCCTCCTAAACCCTGGGATTACAGGTGTACAAATGTGAGTCACCATGCCCAGCAATTTTTTGTTGTCGTTATTCTGGGGATCTAACCCAGGCACATTCTACCTCCAGGCTATACCCCCATCCTGTTTTATTGTTTTCATTTTGAAACAGGATCTCATTAAGTTGTTGAGATTCTTGCTATGTTGCTGAGGCTGGCCTTACACCTGCCATCCTCCCGTCTCAGCCTCCCAAGTATTGGGATTATAGGCATGCACCCCCACTGTTTGGTCTGGGCCCAGAGGAGAGGAAGCTCTTACTGTTGGTACCCCAAGTCTGTGTGATCCACTTCCTAGGTGCCCTGTCAGATCACTTGGGCGCAGTGGCTGTCCCCAGGCCCCCCACTACCCATGGGCTCTCTCTCTTCCTTTAGGACGCATCCCCTGGCGACAGCACACCTGCGGCCCTGGCAGCAGCTGATGACTTAGCTCTCCATCACTTTCTGTGTCTTTCCCACACTCTCAGCTGAGCAGAAGCCTCCCGGGTGTAGCCTGCGGGACTGTGTCTCTCGGCCCCTCACCTTTGAGACTCAGCAGGGTCCTGGTGTCGGTCAACTGTGTCTTCCTCGTTCCTGCTGAGTAGTTTTCTGTTGTGTGGATGTATCATGGTTTATCTGATCTTCTGCTAAAGCATATTTGGATTATTTTCAGTTTTGAGGAATTAAGAGTAACATTATTGCTACTTAAAAATATGGCCTAGCATTAAGAGGTTTCTCTTCCTGGGAAATGCCAGGGCCTAACTGCCTTGTTTGGCATTGGTATGTGTTGACCAATCCTAGGTTTTGGTCGGTGATGAAATTTGAGACAGAAAATAAATTTCCTCTCCTTGATGGAGATCTGAGAGTCTCCTGGGTACATTTAAGGTTTATCATAAAATATATTTCTACTCAAAAAAGTATATATCTCACATTTGCCCTACTAGCTTTAATTTCATAGACGTTTGTTTTCTTTACAAATTTTCAAATTTTAAGGGGGAATCATTTGGTGCATAGCCTGTTGTTTGCTTACTAAGCCTCTAATATCTTATGCAGTGTTCGACACAGCAGGGCATATTAAATGCTCATTTAAAGAACAGAGCTTGAATGAGTAAATGAATAATTCAGAAGCATTGCAAGGTCTCCAATGAGATTAATTTCGATTCATAGTTAGATAATACATGCGTATGAATAAAGTCTTTTTATTAAAATGTAGCCCTTTATATTAACTGGGATCTGAAGTCTTCAGAGTAATTATATATTGCTTACAACAGAGAACAAGTCATTTTTAGGACCCTAGGATGCAGTGTCTACAGGTGGGTTTTATTTTGTTCTTCTCTGGCCTTGTTGCTGTGAATAAGATCATGGTAAAGAGAATAGTACTGTATGCAACTTAAAGTCCAGCAAGATACTTAGGGTTATTTTGTCGCCGTTTCCCCTGACGAGTT
>PVLC010036832.1:0-15605 GCA_004027655.1 Graphiurus murinus | reverse complement strand
TCATAGAGACGTACTTGCTCGAGCTGCAGCGCTTCATTATCAAATACAGCCGCTGGCCCCACCTCGCCTATCTTAAAAAACTGGCAGGCATTCTAAACTGAAAAGCCTCCGAAATTTTCACAAAACTTGGAGGTTCGGATTGAATTAAGGAGGAAATAAAGGTTCTGCGGTTGTTGTTTATAACTTGTAATTTATTCACGCGTTCCGCAGTTATTTATTGGGTGTTTTGTACCAGATACTGTTAGACAAGGGCATAGAAAAAATACAGACGATACATGTAGAACTTGCAACCTAATGAGAAAATAGTTTGTGAGAGTAGAGCTGCTATTTCCAAAGTGCGGAACTAGCAACCCAGAGGGCCCCAAGACCCTTTCAGTGTATATACATAATTTTATCAAAGCTGCACTTAAAGCTGGGCGTGGTGATGCAGGCTTGTAATCTCAGTACTTGGGAGGTTGAGACGGGAGAATCTCAGGCTCAAAGCCAGCCTCAGCTACTTAGACTCTGTTTCAAAATAAAATATAAAAAAATAGGTCTAAGGGTATAGCCGGAGATAGAATGCCCCTGGGTTCCATCCCCAGTACGTACATACACACACACACACACACAGTGCACTTAGCCAGTCGTGGGCACGCTTGTAATCCCAGCACGTGAGAGGCTGAGACAGGAGAATTGCAAGTTCCTGGCCAGCCTCAGCAATACAAGGGCCTCCACAACATAGTGAGACCTGTTTCAAAATAAAAGAATAAAATAGGGCTGGGGATGTAGCTCAGAGGTGGAATGTCCCTGAGTTCCATCTCAAGTACTATCAAAATAAAAAACAAACAAACAACAACAAAAAAAAAAACCTACACCCTAGCATATACATCTTTTAAATAAGTGTGAAGAAAGGAAAAGTATTTCTGTGTGCCCAAGTAGGATAGTTGTCTCCAATAAAAAGCACTTGAGCTTTCACACAAATATACAAGTTTTGCAAAACTATCTGCAACCTTGAGTTTGACAGTTGGACAGTACTTAAACTTTTCTGCTAAATCAACAAAGATGTTAACAAATATATATGTTTGACATGTAGATAACAAAATATGACATTTGGACAATATAACTCAACCATTTCCAAATAGCCAATGGATGCTATTACAAAAAAACGTTTTGAATGTACAAGATAAGACTGACAGATTTCAATATAGAATATAGTTTTCTGTTTTCTAAATCCTTATCTGTGTGAGATCAAATTATTTTCATATATGTCAGCCAAAACATACCATAGCAGATTGAATACACATATTTGAGAATCCAGCTGCTTATTAAGACAATCATTAAAGAGGTTTGAAAAATAAAAAATGCCACTAGTCTCACAAACTTTTTAAAAATATAGTTTCATCATAAAATGCATCATTTGTATTAACACACAATGAGTTTATGATTATGCTATGTATGTGTATCTTACTGGAAATTGAGCCCATTATTTTATTTTTAGTTTGTAACAGAGTTTTACTAGGTTGCTAAGAGTCTCAATACTTGCTGAGTCTGTCCTCAAATAATGTCCCCATACATAGAAGCTGTTTAAGGTTCTGAATTTTTTTTCAGTACTGGGGATTAAACCTAGAGGCATTCTACCTCTTAGCTACACCCCCAGCCCTATTTTTTATTCTTTATTTTGAAACAGGTTCTCACTAAGTTGCAGAGGGCCTCACTAAGGAGCTGAGGCTGGCCACAAACCTACGATCCCCCTGTCTCAGCCTCCCATATATTGGGATTATAAGTGTGTGTCACCATGCCCAGTGGGGTCCTTAATAATTTTTAAGAGAGTATGGAAGTCCTAAAACAAAAATGTTTGAGAATTATTACCATAGAGATAAGCACCAGGGAAGCTGGGAGTGCATAACAGGACCACTTAAACTTGGTCTTAATGGAAGAATTACCAGAAGAGATATTGCTTGAGCTGAATCTTTAACAAACAGGAATTATCCAGGCAAGGAGGGAGGGAAGAAGGGTCATTCCAGACTAAATATGCAGAAAATACAAAAGCAGGGAAGTATAAGAGAGCCTAAGTGAGGCCTGGAATATTCAAAGTTTATTATTTAGTCATTTGCTGAAAATTACTAAGATGCATGCAAGAGTTTATGAAGTTTATGAAGATGTTGTCATGCTAACAGGTTATTTTTATCATAAGCTCATGGAAGCCACTAAAGACCTTGGAGTAAGAGGGTGGTAGAGAGTGACCACAATCAGATTCATGTTTTTAAGTGATCACTGCCACTACAACATGGAGTTGGGTTGGAAAGGGTGGAGACTAAAGGCAAAGGGTCAGCCGGGCATGGTGGCGCACGCTTGTAATCCCAGCATTCGGGAGGCTGAGACGGGACGATCCCGGTTCGAGGCCAGCCTCAGCTACCTAGTGAGGCCCTCTGCAACTTAGTGAGACTCGGTTTCAAAATAAAGAATAAAAAATAGTGCTGGGGGTATAACTCGGAGGTAGAATGCCCCTGAGTTCAATCCCCAGTACCGCAAAAATAAATAAATAAATAAATAAATAAATAAATAAATAAATAAATAAATAAATAAATAAAGGCAAAGGGTCTGGGTAGAAAGTAATCTAAGATTGCTATGGTGAGGTCCTAAATAAAAGTAAGTGGTGGTAATGGAAAGCAGGAACCATCCCCAAATGTGGGGATAACTGAACTCATTTTAAATAAAAGGAATAAAAACTATGCGCTCAGAAAAATATTTATGAGCTGGGCATGGTGGTGCATGCCTGTAATCATAGTACTTGGGAGGCTGAGACGGAGGATCACAGGTTCCAGGCCAGTCTCAGCAATTTAGCAAGCCCCTCAGCAATTTAGTGAGACTCTCTTGCAAAATAAAAAGGGGACGGGCTGGGTGTGTAGCTCAGAGATAGAATGCCTCTGGGTTCAATTCCCAATATCATGAAAAAAAAGAAAAGAAAAATCTTTATGAATTCAGTTTTACCTACAATTACTGATGCTTTTTGGTCCTTCTAAGGCCCAATCATAGATCCCTAGGATTGACAGTAACTAAAACAGTGGTTCTCAGACTTTAGTGTGCATCAAAAATCACCTAGAGATGTTTACAACATATTGCTAGCCCCACCCCCAGTTTCTTGTTCATTTATTCTGGAGCAGAGCCTGAAATTCTAAACTAGTAGGTTCCCAGGTGATACTGCTGCTGGGAGTCTCAAACCCTTGTTTCAGAAGGTTGCAAAAGCAGTATACTGAGCAGACGTGGTAAACTGTTGACAGTAAAGTTGAAGGAGAAGTTTAGGTTTCTGACTTTGGAGGATTGCCAAAACACAATGCCATAAAAACAAGGGAAGAACAACTTTGTGAAGAAAGCAGGAAATATTGAGATCCATTATGGACAAGTTTCTGAATTGGAAATGGAAGCCAGATGTGGTGGTGCAGGCCTGTAATCCCAGTACTTGGAAGGCTGAGACAGGGGGATTGCAGGTTAAGGACAGCCTCAGCAAATAGACTCTCATCAACCTAGCGAGACCCTGTTTCAAAATAAAAATAAAATAGGGCTGGAATGCCCCTGAGTTCAATCCCCAGTACTACAAAAAAAAAAAAAAAAAAAAAGTAGAGAAAATATGTAGAACTAAGATGTAGCTTATAATTTAAGATTAAAAGTAAATACAGTTACACCAGGAACACTTGTGGCAGAAGTACAGTGGTTAACATTTAACGGTCAAGCACAAACAGCAGCCCAAAACAAAACCAAGCTGGGGGGTGGGGAGCCAAGAAAGGGGATAATCACAAACATTAAGGGAAGTAAAGTTCACAAGGAAAAAGTAAGAGCAAGGAAAGAATGGTGAAAAGTGTCAAATTCCACAAAGATGACAAGATCAGGGAAAATATGCTCACTGGTAAATACAATGTGACTATTGAGACAAAAATCTACAGGAACAGATTTAGAGAAGGAAAAGCAGCAGTATCACTTCAGTTGATCCTTTCATGAATCAAATATCAGTGAAACTTCTCAGCTCGGGCCCTGCTCCCACCTGCCACTCTGGCTATCTCAGACTGCTGCACCATGGACCTCTGAGATATGATTTAGGATTCCAGCCTCCACGCCAGGTTCTGTCTCCCACTCTAATCATTCTCATGACCCCAATTTACAGATATTTCTTCATCACCAGGACTCTTGCATTCATTTGAATACTGACCCAACACCTTTTTTTTTTTTTCTTCTGATAGAACCCAGGGGCATTCTACCTCCGAGCTACACCCCCAGTCCTATTTTTTATTCTTTATTCTGAAACAGGGTCTTGCTAAGTTTCAGAGGGCCTCACTTAAGTAGCTGAGGCTGGCCGCAAACCCGGATCCTCCAGTCTCAGCCTCCCAAGTACTGGGATTACAAGCGTGCACCACCACGCCTGACTCTGACCCAACACCTTCTAAAACAAAATAAGCAGAGGCAAAGTTTCAGTGAAGAGTGGGCTCCTCACAAGAAGGGTCTGACCACTAAGAGAAGACAGAAAGCCAAAAATAAGATAAGCTCCAGTAAGTAAATAGGAAAAATGAGAATGTGCATTTATTGGACTGAGAGCCACAAGGTGACTTGGGGAGCCCAGGAGGAGAAGGCCTCAGTGGAGAAGGTATATAGACAAGCACGGACTATACTTTCAGGAAGACTTGGTTTAGTCTTCTCGTTTTGCTTTCAAACAAAATCTCTTACAAATCTCTTGTATGGAACTCAAGAGGACATTTTGACAATAGGGGATAGTTCAGATATAACTCAAGAGAGGAAGGACCTTTGAGTAACTCTTTTTGAAGGATGAGAGCTGATTACAGTGTTCAGATAGCACTGGGTGACAGGTGAATAAGTCATTGTAGAAAGAATCTGAAAAGGAGTGAGTGAAGCCGGGAGTGGTGGCTCATGTTTGTAATCCCAGTACTTGGGAGGCTGAGATAGGAGGATCACAGGTTGGAGGACAGCCTCAGCAAGTAGTGAGACTCTCATCAACCTAGTGAGACCCTGTTTCCAAATAAGAAATAAAATTGGGCTTGGGGTATAGCTCAAAGATAGAATGCCTCTGGGTTCAATCCGCAGTATCCCAAAAAAAGAAAAAAAGAAGAATGTGTGTGTGTGTGTGTGTGTGTGTGTGTGTGTGTGTGTGTAGAGGAGAGAGAGAGAGAGAGAGAGAGAGAGAGAGAGAGAGAGAGAGAGAGAGAATCCAAATGGATGTATGTAGTATGTTTTGGAATAGGACTTTTCCAGAAATGAAATCAGAGACTGTTTTCTTTCTTTCTCTCTCCACTCTCATACTGGGGATTGAATCCAGAGATATTCTACCTCTGAGCTACACTTCCATCTCTATTTTGGCTATAATCCCAGTCCTTGAGAGGCCTGTCTCAGCCTCTCAAGGACTGGGATTATAGCCATGTGCTACCACAGAAATTGTTTTCTTCTGTGCTAAGGCACATGACCTTTTTCTTTCAGAATCCAGAACTCTCAATTCTTTTTTTTCTTTGGGCGGGAGGGGGTGGGGGATACTGGAGATTGAATCGAGGGGCATTATACCTCTGAGCATACTCCCAGCCCTTTTTATTTTTATTTTGAAACAGGATCTCACTAGGTTGATGAGAGCCTCACTACTTGCTGAGGCTATCCTCAAACCTGCAATAGTCCTCTCAGCCTCCCAAGTACTGGGATTACAGGCAAACGCCACCATACCCAGCTTCTTTTCTAGTTTTTTAAAGGTAGAAGCCTACAATGTTGATTTGAGACTTTCTGTTTTCTACTATTATCATTTAATACCATATGTTTTCCTCTAAGTAATGAGAAATACTCCCTTTAGGGTGTTGGGCAAGGCTCTTCAGAGATTGGTAACCCATTAAAAGCACTATGATACAAATCCAAGTTTTCTTTTCTTATTGATTTATAATATGTTTTGGTCAAACAACACACTATGAATAACTTCAATTATTTTAAATTTATTGAGAAATAAATTTACTGATTTAGGCCTAGCCTATGTTCTACCTTGGAGATTGTTCTGTGTGCACTTGAAAAGAATGTGTGTTCTGCCATGGTCGTGTGGAATGATGTGTAAATGTCTCTTGGATCAAGTTGTAGTGTTGTTCAAGACATTCACTTCCTCATATGTCATGCTGCACAGGATCTTAGCACCAGAGAAGCTGCCCATGCTACAGAAGCATGGTGGTGAGCAACCATGTACACTGCAGGCGCTGGACTCTGGTGAAACCGTGCACTCTGCACTGGTTGCCCTGTGGAGGCACACCAGAACCAGGAGGGAAAATTCCTTCCTGCTGCATTGACTCTCCAGTGCCCTCTAGCCACAAAGTTTAATGTGTTGTCTGGCAAAGAAAAAGTATAAAATAGCCTAGATTCATTTTGACAGGGCTGAAAATCAAAGACACATTTGAAGATAAGAAGCAACCAGATTTGTCTCCTCTGGGATATGTGGCCAAATGTCCCTGCTCGATTTTTAAAAATTCTTACTTTTATGTTTTAGCTTACTTCCCAGATGCTTTCCCTCTGTCTGCATAGTTTGGTCACTGCTGATTGGTACTAAAACAACTCAAACCTGTGAAGTAGAAATTTTAATGAAAGCTAAACTGAGGCATAAACACGGTGTTGTTTTTTTTAAAGCATACCCAAGACTTAACACACAGACTTTCTAGTACCTATGTCCTAAATTCATTAAGCCATATTTTTTTAGAACATAAACCTTAAGAAGTGGCTCATTTGTATTTTGATGGAAAATGTGTTTGAATAAGTAATACATATACAGAATTAAAAATTCAAGAAATACAAAAGGGGAGATAGGCCAGTCATGATGGCGCACTCTTGTAATTCCAGTACTTGGGAGGCTGAGACAGGAGGATCCCAGTTTGCAGCCAGCCTCAGCTACTTAGTGAGGTCCTCCGCAACTTAGTGAGACCCTATTTCAAAATAAAGAATAAAAAATAGGGCTGGGGAGCCGGGCGTGGTGGCGCACGCCTGTAATCCCAGCATTCGGGAGGCTGAGTCCGGAGGATCCGGGTTCACGGCCAGCCTCAGCTACCTAGTGAGGCACTCCGCAACTTAGTGAGACTCGGTTTCAAAATAAAGAATAAAAAATAGGGCTGGGGGTATAGCTCGGAGGTAGAACGCCCCTGAGTTCAATCCCCAGTACCGCAAAAAAAAAAAAAATAGGGCTGGGGGTATAGCTTGGAGGTAGAATGCCCCTGGGTTCAATCCCCGGTACCGCAAGAAAAAAAAGGGTGGGGGGTATAGTAGATAGTTAAAAGTCTCTCTCAACACATGTTACCCAGCCCCCAGATTCCCTGTTGTGAGAAAATAAATTGTACCACTTGCTAACACCCTTCTTGAACAGACACTTAACTAGGTACCTAAGGTACCTATAGGTCCTAACCAAAATATTTCAAAGAAACCATATAAGCCAGGTGTGGTAGCCACACATGTAATTCCAATACTTGGAAGGCTGAGACAGGAGGATTGTAGATTCAAGGACAGTCTCAGTATATATATATATAAAAAAAGCAATTATATATACACAGTATAATGTTAAGGCCAATATAAAGGGAGTCGAAGTTGTTTTTTGTTGTTTTGTTTTGCAGTACTGGGAGTTGAACCCAGGGACATTCTACTCTGAGCTACACCCCCAGTCCTATGTTATTCTTTATTTTGAAACAGGGTCTTACTAAGTTGTGGAGGGCCTCACTAAGTAGCTGATCCTCCTGTCTCAGCCTCCCAAATGCTGGAATTACAAGCGTCTGCCACCATGCCCAGCTGGAGTTTTTTAATGAGTCCTTCCTGACCTCCATCTATAGAAAATTGCATTGATCATATACATCAAATTAACAATTTTTTTCCTCCCCAAACTGAAACATTCTTCCTGATTTTCCCTCTTTTTTAAAATGGGGAACAGTTAAGTAAGAACTGCTAAAAACTAGCCAGGCGTGGTGGTACAATCTTGTAATCCCAGTACTGGGGAGGCTGAGACAGGAGTATCACAGATTTGAGGCCAGGATCAGCAACTAAGTGAGGCCCTGAAAGACCCTGTTTCAAAATCACAAAGGGCCGTGCGTAGTGGCGCACGCTTGTAATCCCAGCATTCGGGAGGCTGAGACCGGAGGATCCGGGTTCGCGGCCAGCCTCAGCTACCTAGTGAGGCACTCAGCAACTTAGTGAGACTCGGTTTCAAAATAAAGAATAAAAAAATAGGGCTGGGGGTATAGCTCGGAGGTAGAATGCCCCTGAGTTCAATCCCCAGTACCGCAAAAAAAAAAAAAAAGGGATAATAAGAGTGTAGCTCAAAGGTAGAATGACCCTGGATTCAATCTTCAGTACAAAAAAAAATTACTAAAAACTAGAGCTAAAAGAAGAAAAATGACGATTAAAGTTAAGGTTATAACATATTGGTAAAACTAGGTGAGAAGAATACAGGTGTTCATAGTACTAGTTTTTCTTTTTCTTTCTTTCTTTTGTTTTTCGCCCAATACTGGGGATTGAACCCAGGGCATTCTACCTCCAAGCTACACCCTCAGCCCTATTTTATTTTTTATTTTGAAACAGGACCTCACTAATTTGCTGAGGCTAGCCTCAAACTTGCAATCCTCCTGTCTTAATCTTCCAAGTTCTGAGATAATAGGTGTGTGCCACTATGACTAGTTCATAGTACTAGCTTTCCAAGTTTCCTATAGATTTAAATTTTTCAAAATAAGAGCTGGGGGGTTGACATAAAGTTGTTCATTATTTTAATTTATGATCCCTTGGGATTACAAGTGTGGGTCACCATACCAGGCTATTTTTCTAATTGATTTTTATCAACTTAAATAATTGATTTCAAGCTCTTTTTTTTTATTTCCAATGGTGTTAATTCTTATATTATCCTCCTAGAACAAGATACAATATACTCAACATCCAAAAGACTACTTCATGTCCCTGCTAATCAATTACTCTCCAAAGGTAACCATTATTTTTATCTCGATTACAATATACTAGTTTTACCTGGTTTTGATATTCATTTAAATGAAACCATACTCTATGTACAGCTTCTTATGCTTAATATTTTGTTTTTGAGATTGCTGCATTTTGTTGTGGGTATTATAGGATATGAAACTTTGGAAGAAACCACTGAAGAATTTTCCAATTGGTTGTACCATGTAATATTCAACCAGAAATATTTGAGAACATTCATGGACAAAAAGTCTCATTTGGAAATTTTAAAATTATTCTTGAGTAAATGCCTAGGAGTAGAACCAGTTTATATGATTAATTCCATAATTTTACAAGAAAGCATCAAATTTGGAAGGTGGGCATGAAGATGTAGCTGTGTTTTTGTATTTTTCCATTGCTTTTGTTGACAATCACAGTGTGGAGGCATAGGGTTGTTTTTGCAGCCACATGAAAGATCCCATGGACCATGCAAACTTCCAGGGCTCTAGGGAGAAATAGAGCATCATTTTTTTTTTTTTTATCAGTGCAAATGTAGCAGGTGCAGAATGGTCCACAAATGTTCTGGCACCAGATTCTTAAACCCTGGATTCTGGTTATGGTAGTTTGTTCCTGGATGTAACAGTTTTTGTGGCAGCTCCAATTCCTGGATCACAGATAAGGCAGTATATTTATAGAGCCAAGAGCTTCAGGAGCAGCTTCCAATTCCAATTGTGGTAGAAATTGCACCTCCCCAAGTAGGCTAGTTTTATAATATTGTTGTGAGAGTTACTGGAAGAGATACAGCTTAGGGCCTTTTCTCTAGTCCTACAGAGTTTTTGTAAGAACCAAGTTTCTCAAACTGAATTCCTTTATGCTGAAAATGACAATAGTAATGTCTCAGTCTGTTTTATATTGCAACAACAAAATATCTGAGGCTAGATACTTTATTTTTTTTCTTTAATAAAAACAATCCCACAGCATTTATTGTCATCTGGTAATAACATAAGGGTAATCAAAACAATATGAACAAATGTTTTCAGAATGACACTCTCAAAGGACACCTAAAAAAAGGGTTGCCTTCTCTAAAATTTCTCACTTCATTGATCATTTCTAGTTGGAGACACTTTGTAGCAGAATGATGTTATCTCCTTTTAGCATGATCCGACCCAATTGTTTTCTTGACTTTGTTTTAGAATGAATCTGCATCATCTAATACGAGGTTCATGTACTCATCAAAACCAATAATACAGCCCTCTATCTGCATATTCACTTGTTCATAGAGCCACACCTGAATCCGGGATCTATTTTGCAAGTATCTGAAGATGAGGTTCTGCAGATGAGCTGCACCATAACCTTCTGCACCTTTTGGCCCTGGCCCCGATACGCCATGGTGGAATCTCACAAAGGCCACACCAACCAGCACGTTACCTACGAAAACAACTCGGCTAGATACTTTATAAAGAAAAAAGATTTATTTAGCTCACAGTTCTAAAAGTTCAAGAACATGGCACCAGCATCTGCTCAGCTCTGGTGAGCCCCTCATGGTGATGGTATTAGGATCAGAACATATGAGAAAGGAAGAGAGTTGCCACATGTTGAGGCAGAAAGCAAGAGAGAAGACTGAGACAGAAAACTTTCTTTGTAACAACCTATTCTCGTGAGACCTAACCCACTCCTCAAGACCAGCATTAACCCCTTGGGAGGGTAGAAACCCCATGATCTAATGAATTGCCTTCCACTGGCCCTCTTAGAGTTTCTACCACATCAACACTGTCATACTAGAGACCAAGCTTTCAGTACCCTAACCTTTAGGGGACACACTGACACCATATACAGACCACAGCAAGTCATTTTTGGTATCTGACAGATGCATTATATACTCAATATTAAAAAAGGGATAAAAAATGTCTAAAAATAGGGCTGGGTGTAGCTCAGTGGTAGAACATTTGCCTAGAATGCACAGAGCCTTTGGTTTAATCTATATCTTCGCAAAGCAAAACAAAATGTTTAAAAATAATAATGGTTGTCTTAAAGAAAAGCAGAAGTCATGATCTTTATATTGATAAAGATTGAATTCAGAGCAAGAAGCAATAACTGACAAAATTATTATATATCCCAAATATATAAAATCTGTCTTATGTAGAATTATACTTGAAACTACAGACCACAAGTCTTCTTGGCACCTAAAGAGATTCATTCATTCATTTATTTAATCTACCTATTTTGAGATGGGGGTCTTACTATGTTGCCCAGGGTGGCCTCAAACTCCTGAGTTCAAGTGACCTTCCTGCCTCAGCTTCCTGTATAGCTGGGACAATGGGTGTGTGCCACAATGCTCACCACCACACCTGCTGAGGAGATTTCTTTAGTGAAGAAGTTGTTGACCCAAGAACCTTTGAAGCCAGTGTGGTGGCACACACCTCTAATCCCAGTACTTGGGAGGCTGAGACAGGAGGATCGCAGGTTCAAAACCAGCCTTAGCAATTTAGCAAGACTCTCAGCAACTTAGCGAGACCCTCTTTCCAAGTAAAAAATAAGCCGGGCATGGTGGTACATGCCTGTAATCCCAGTACTTGTGAGGCTGAGACAGGAAGATCACAGGTTCAAGGACAACCCCAGCAAGTAGTGAGACTCTGAGCAACCTAGTGAGATGCTATTTCAAAATAAAAGTAAAATAGGGATGGGGGTGTGGCTCAGAGGTAGAACATCCCTGAGTCCAATCCCGAGCACCACAAAAATAATTTAATTAATTTTATTTAGAATTTTTTTATCATGAAAGTCTAGGATCTAACTGCATTATTCAGATGGAAGTCTCCTTTGGATATGTCACTTTAGCAACCATATTTTAAATGTGCTCTCTTGTTCTTCATGCTTTTATTATAACACCTTATTCTTTATGGATACACAATCTTCAAAAATCCCTGAAGATTGGCACGGTAGCCAATGACTGTAATCCCAGCTAATTGGGAGGCTGAGGCAGGAGGATCACAAGTCTAAGACTAGCCTAGGCAACTTAGCAAGACTCTGTCTTAAAGTAAAAATTTTTAAAAGGCTAGGGATGTATCTCAGTGGCATATTGTCCCTGGGAGAAAAGGAGAGAAAAATATGTGTGTGTGTATGTGTGTGTGTGTGTGTGTGTGTGTGTGTGTGTGGTGCTGGAGATTGAATCCAGGAGCATTCTACCTCTGAGCTATACCTATAGCCCTATTTTTTTTTATTTTTTTTGTTGGGAAACATGGTCTCGCCAAGTTGCTGAGAGCCTTGCTCAGTTGCTGAGGTTGGCTACAAACCTGCCATCCACCTCTCTCAGCCTCCCAAGTACTGAGATTGCAGGCATGTGCCACCACACCTGGCTATCTTGTGAGTCTTTGCTGTCATTTTACATATATGAGTGAAGGACTAGTGACAAGTGTGATTTTCCTAATGTGCTATGTAAGTTTCTTGTGGCCCTCTCCCCAGCTTAGAAAGTCTAGTTGGAGCTCTTTGTTAGTGTCAGAAAATGTCATCCTGTCAGTTTCACTAAGGTGAAAAAGCAGTGATCCAACAATCAGATTAAATGCCAGGAAAAAACAAAAACAAACAAACAAAAAAAAACAATACCTTTTTGCCTGGAATAAACATGGGGCTACTGGCACTCATGGCCCAAGAAGAGGAGGAGGTAGGATCAATGATTCATGTAGAGGCCTTGTTAATTTAGAGCATCATGAGCTAATCTGGGAGTGTGTTATTGCCATGGCAATCCTGATCAGTACCGCAGGTTCCAACACGTGGTGTGTGTACATGGCTGAGGAGCCGCTGGAGCGAGGCTGCCAACTGTGAAATTGTAACTGAGTGCCTCCAAGTCAGGATCCTGCCCAGGTAGAAAAATAATTTATTCACTGGCCAGATGAGGCAGGGAGTCGAGTCCCAGGGGAATCTCAGTTCTGGCACTAAGTGCTTTGGCTGCAGCAGCTGGGCAAGACCTGTTAGATAGCCGGTCTGGATGAGGAGTCTAACCAGAAGGTACACCTATCAACAACCAATGATGGAAGGAAGAGAGAAACCGCCTTTGTTTCTTTCATGAAAGGGCATTGGATTCTGTTAAATGATTCTTTCTGGATCCACTGAGATAATCATGTGGATTTTTTTCTTGTTGTCTACTAAGATGGTGTATCCCATTGATTAATTTCTGAGTGTTGAGCCACCTTGCACTCCTGGGGTAAATCTCATTTGTCCATGGTGTAGTATCCTTACCATGATGATGGATTTAATTGCCTAGTGTTTTGTTGTGAATTTTTGCATCTAGATTCATAATGATACTATAGTATTCTTGTAACATCTAGGGCTTTGTTATCAGGGTAATTCTGGCCCCATAGAAGGCCTTATTATTGAAGAGTTAGAGTAGATTGTTAAGTCTTTTTTAATCATTTGGTAGAATTCACTAGTGAAGATATTTGGTCCTGGGCTTTTCTTTCTTGGAAGTTCTTTTATTACATATTAAATCTCTTTACTTATTGTAGATCTGTCCTGATTTTTGTATATTAACTTTGTAGCTTACTATTATGGTTTAATCAGTCATTTAGTATCCAAAAGATTTTTTTTTCTTGATTCTTAGGAATTTTCTACATACTTAATTATGTAATCTGTGAACAAAGTTTTATTTATTTATTTCCAATCTGGGTGCCATTTATTTCTTTTTCTTGTATTACTGTATCAGTAGGACTTCCACTACTTCTGAGATGGGGTCTTGTTCTCTTGCCCAGGCTGGTCTCAAACCCTGGGTTCAAGGAATCCTTCTTTCTCAGCCTCCAGTGTGAGTGGGACTATAGGCTCGTAGGACTTGCCATACAGTGATGAATAGCAACAGCGAGAAGGGACATCTTTGCATTGTTTCTAATATTAGCAGGAAAGCATCTAATTTCCTGTTAATTAGTATGATGTTAGCTGTAGGTCTTTTGTAGTTATTCTTTTTTTACAAAGCTTTTTATTGTGGAAAGTTTCAGACATGCACAAAGTAAACAATGGTATAGCTATCCTCCATGTCTAATCATCATCAGACTTCAACAGTTGCCTATATGCTGCTGTTCTTGTTCCAGCTGTATCTCCATCACATTCCAACTAAGACTGGACTCATGTAACGTTCGAAAAATTGTAATTTGACAAAGCATGATGGCACACATATGTAATCTTAGCACTTGGGATGCCAAGACAGGAAGATTGCAGGTTCGAGGACAGTTTCAGCAACTTAGGGAGACCCTGTCTCAGAATAAAAAAACAAAAAACAGGATGGAGTATAGCTCAGTGTTGAGTTCAATCCCCAGTATCAGACACACACAAAAAGTGTAATTTGTTATTTTTATTTTACATGTCTTGAAAAATTGCTTTTTTCGGAACAGAGATCTTTGAGTTTTGATAAATGGAGAGTCATGTAGCCACCCAACCAAGATGCAAAATAGTTCCATTGCCCCCCAGATTCTCTCATGCTGCCCCTTTGTAGTCAAACACTCACTTCTCCCCAGTCCTGACATGTACTCACCTGCGTTCCATTTCTATAGTTTTGCTTTCTCCAGAATATTATATAAATGGAACTATCCAGTATGTAACATTTTGAGACTAGACTTTTAAATTTCATAGAATTCATTTGAGAGTTACCTATATTGTTGTATAACAATAGTTTGTTTCTTTTTAGTGCTGAGTAGTATTCCTCCATATGGATGTACCAGTTTATCTGTCCATCAGCTAAAAAACATTTTAATAGCTTTCTGTTATGAGTAAAGCCATCATAAACATTTGCATATGGGTTTTGTGTAAATGTAAGCTTTCATTTCTCTTCCATTGATTGATTTTCAAATGTTGAAAAAGTCTTACATTTCTGGGATAAGCTTCACTTGGCCATAATGTATTATCCTTTTATACATTGTTGAATTCTTATGTTAAGAATTTGGAGATGTTTCTGGGGTTCTTTACATGGCAAGTAACTTGGGCTTACATAACGGCCATTTGGAATGTCATGTTGTAAGGTGTGGTGAGACTCTGGGTCCTCTTGAAACCCTCTAGAAAATGCATGTGTGTATTGGGTCATTGTGTGTGTGTGTGTGTGTGTGTGTGTGTGTGTGTGTGTGTGTGTGTGTGTTATTAGGGATTGAATCTAGGGGCATTCTACCTCTGAGCTACAACCTCAGCTTTTTATTTTTTATTTTTGAAACAGGGTCTCACTAAGTTGCTGAAGGCTTCACTAAATTGCTGAGGTTGGCCTCAAGCCTGTGATCCTCCTGTCTCCCAAGTACTAGGATTACAGGTGTGTATCACTGTGCCCAGCTTTCAAAGTCTTTGCTCTGCTGTTGGGACGTGTCCCATGCTTGTCCATCTCAGGGGTTAAGCTGGAACTTGATTTTTTTTTTAAATCATGGTTCAGTTTTTAAGCCTTTGCTATCCTGCTTTGCCTCTCTCTGCCTGTGGGTAGATCAGGAATGGGGCCTGGTATGCATTCGTTCATAGAACTAGAGGTCCCCCTCTTCCAGCTCTTTCCTCTGCATGGTTTTTCCCACACTCTCCAATCCCCCGGCCCCCACTATTCTGATCCTCTGGTCAGAAAGATGGGGTTTCTCCTGCATACACTGCCACGCAATTCCACGTGACTAGAGCCACTCTCTTAGAAAAGAGGTAAAAGACAAAATGTTAGTGCCCTCAACTCTTGTTTCCTA
>PVLC010036831.1:0-15606 GCA_004027655.1 Graphiurus murinus | reverse complement strand
TAATCCCAGCATTCGGGAGGCTGAGACCGGAGGATCCGGGTTCGCGGCCAGCCTCAGCTACATAGTGAGGCACTCTGCGACTTAGTGAGACTCGGTTTCAAAATAAAGAATAAAAAATAGGGCTGGGGGTATAGCTTGGGGGTAGAATGCCCCTGAGTTCAACCCCCAGTACCGCAAAAAAAAAAAAAAAAAAAAAAAACCAAAAATATGAACCAAGTAAGTCAAAGATGTGAGATGATTAGAGTTTTCATACATTACTCATGGAAATATAAAATGGAAAAAGTCACTTCAGAAAAACACTTGGATATTTTTTAAAACATTTCAATATAACTAATATATGATCCAATCCTTTCACTCAAAAGTACAAAAAAGAGAATTGAAAGCATATGCTTACACAAAGGTCTGCCCACAGATGCTAAAAGCAGCAGTATTTGTAATAATCAAATTCTGGAAGTAAACTAAACATCCTTTAACAAGTTAATGTTAAACAAATCATTGCATGTAAATACACTAAGAAACTACGAAGCAGTAAAAGAGGCTAATGAACAGGGGTATTTATGGATAACTCTCAACAGCAGACACATGTCAAGTATACTGAGTGAAAAAAGCCAGGCAAAAGAGAGTGGATGGGTTATGAATGTATTTATACAAAATTATAAAAATACAAGTTAATATATTGTGACAAATGCAGATCAATAGTTAGATGGGAATATGGGAGAAGAGAATCAGTGGGAGCAATTTCCAATAGATATAGGAACAAATTGGGAAACAAATTATATCTTCATTATTTTGCTCACAGTGATGGCTTCACAAGCATGTGTTTCTGCATGCATATGTGTGTGTGTGTGTGTGTGTGTGAATATATCAAATCCAATTGTACTCTTTTAAAAATATATATAGTTTATTACATGCAAAGTGTAACTCAACATAGCTGAGTTTTATTAAGTCTATGTTGATGATCGCTATAGTTGTATGGTTGAAAATGAGTATGAAAATGTTTAAAGGTTTTTGGTTTTTTTTTTTTTTTTTTGATATTAAAGCTGGGTGTGGTGGCACAAACCTATACTTGGGATGAAAGGTTGAGACAGGAGGATGGCATTTTCAGCAACTTAGAAATGCCCTCAGCAACTTAGTGAGAACCTGTTTCAAACCAGCATAAAGTAGGGCTGGGGGTGTAGCTCAAAGGTAGAATACCCCTGGTTTCAAGGCCCAGTACCACACACACACACACACACACACACACACACACACACACGTGCCTGTAGTGAAGGAGATAATAGGAACATCAATGAATCCTTGAATGATGTAAATAGATTTATTTTGTTCCAAATAATAAAAGGCTTTTATATGAACTGGGAGAACCACTGGAAAATAAAAGAGTAGAAATGTGGCAAGGCATGAAATTTCTAATTTGTATGAAAGATGTGTGAAACTGTACTTAAGTAAACTGAATGGTGTAGCACTTAGTACTAAGTATAATTAGCCCTAAAATAACACATGCATTTAATTTTAAAGATATCAAGATAGTGATGTATAAATAAAATATTTCATTCATATTTTCTCACTTGTTACTTTTTTTCTTGAGGTTTTCACTCCTTTTGATCAAGAGAATGAATTTTTTGTCCGAATATTGTAATTTAAAGGTGTCTCCCCTACTCCTTCCAAAATTCAGGGGGGAAAACATTTGAAACTTGGTATCCATTGTGGCAGTATTAAGAGGGAAGCCTCTGGAAAAGTGATTCAATCATATAAGTTCCACCTTCATGAATGGATTAGTGCCTTATACAAAATGTGTAGAAAGTGAGCTTAGCCCTCTGTTCTGCTCTTTCACCACATAGGTACACAATATTTATCCCTTCTGGAGGGCACCAGCAAGGAGCCATCTTTGAGGTGTAAACCAGGCCTGGCCACCAGGTTGTTGCCACATAACAAATCTGTTGGCACCTTGATCTTGAACTTCTCAGCTTTCAGCATTGTAAAAAATAAAATAAATTCTTGTTGTTTATAAAACATCCAGTCTGGTTTTGTTATTGGTGTTGTTTGGTTGATTGGTTGATTTGGCTTTCTTATTGTTCTTATAGCAGCACAAATAAAGGAAGAAAAAGAGCACTTAAGTAAGTTATCAAGTTGATTAAATGTCAAAAAAAAACATTTAAAATAAAACAATCAAATTTATATGCTCACAAAAGTAGGTTGATATTTCTGATGTAATAGAATTATGTTTAAGATAAGATACTTGAGAGAGCCCAGTTCAAACTTATGACATTTCCATTTAGTTTTTCTAAGAAACCACTAATGCTATCTGTTACACACACTGTTGCTATATGCTCTAGCAAGGCTGGGATTTTCTTTTGATTTTAACCCTTTTGTTCTTTGGTAAATTCCCCACATTTATAATTGTGCCTAACATACAGTAGATGATACTGGTATAATCATTTTCTATTTTGAACTCCAAGATTGCAAATACTAAATATATATTTTCTACAGTAAATATGGTAGAAAAATATTTACATAGGACTGAAAACCAAGAGAGTTTAAAACAATGAAAATATATTTCATGCAAATGCATATAATATTTTTCTACCACTGATTGCTTTTCTCAACCTAGTCATTCAAATTTTACATTTGGTTGTCTAGTTATGTTAGTGAGAGATAAAACATGTAGGGAATTAAATATTATTATCATTTGTGTATCCATTTGGCTACTTTTACTCTCTGATCTCTCTTAGTAAATTCAGATTCCTGATAGTCAAACTGGGACTTACTATGTTAGACACTGTGGAAGTATAATCCAAGAATTAATTGTGAATAGGCACTATCCTTGATTGTATAGACAGAGGATAATATGTGAATTTCTTTGTGCTTCAGCAGGAAGAATTATATTCATTGTACTAATTAAAGACACAGTTTTCTTTTATATTTTTTACTTGAAAATTTTATTTGCTATTCAAAATCTTTATCTGCCTATTCTGATCTTTGTACTTCCATTAAAAACAGGTTTGGATGACTTCTTTTAATTTCCTAAAACTAAATATAAAATATTGGACCAACATTATTTCATTTACCTCTGGGGAAAGAATGCACAATTTTGTTCAATTCTCAAATGGATTTGTGACACAGTGTTAAAAATGTTTAAAAGCCACAAATTTACCAGCAATTTCTCTTTTTAAAATCCATTCAATTAGCACTGGAAGTTTACAATACTATGAAGAACATAAACTGGTATGTCTGATTGATATTAACTGCATAACTATTTTAAATCAAGTTTATATATTCTCTATCATGTTTTAAATTAATCCAATTACAATGCTACTTTGACAATCACTTTATTTCATTCATTTTTATACTTTCCTTTTCTCAAATTTCAAAATTTGCACAATCTTTTTTTTTAATGTATCTTAATAAAGAAATCTGGAGGGAGTTAAAGAGGATCACAAATACAATTCTGGTAATGATGAATATTATGAAATGTTCAAAGCCGGGCGTGGTGGCGCATGCTTGTAATCCCAGCATTCGGGAGGCTGAGACCGCAGGATCTGGGTTTGCGGCCAGCCTCAGCTACCTAGGGACGCATTCTACAACTTAGTGAGACCCTGTTTCAAAATAAAGAATAAAAAATAGGGCTGGGGGTATAGCTCAGAGGTAGAATGCCCCTGAGTTCAATCCCCAGTACCAAAAAAAAAAAAAAAAAAAAAAAAAAAAAAAAAAAAAAAAAAAAAAAAAAAAAAAAAAAAAAAAAAAAAAAAAAAAAAAAAAAAAAAAAAAAAAAAAAAAAAAAAGAAATGTTCATTGGTTCATTGGTATAAGAGGAAAGAATGAGTTGATAAAACAATTAAAAAGTCTATAATTTCTAGGAAGAGAGAGGAAATGTTATAAATCTGGGTTCCTCTCTGCACGGTGGCTCTTGCTTTTATACCTCCTACTGACATTTGTAGATTATCTGCCCTTGAAATAGGAAGTTCTTGATGTATGATGTTGATAGCACTGAACACACAAGTGGATTTTTAACCTATGGTGAGTGTTCAAATAAAAAACAGATGGCAACTTCTTAGAAACTAAGTACATTCCTCAGGAGATAAAGTGAAGTATTAAAACATTTTACCATTGCACTGGAGCAGATAATTAGTGTAATTACAACTCTTCAAAGACACAAGGAATGCGGTCTAAGCTAACTTTCGTCTTTATTTCAAAATGTAAAGATTTGAAATTCTAAGGGAACTAGGGCAAAGTAATCATTGTATAAAATGGAATAATATTTACAGTGGTGGCATTTGATATTGAATAGATTGTTCACATCAATGCTATGTTCAAGCACCAATTATGTAAGAAAGTAAAATCAAGTTGTCTTTACTTTACATGAAAGGTGATAAGGTTAAGAAAAGAAAAGAAAGCTGTCAAACTAAAGACCCAAAGGAAAGAATGTAAACCCAAGTACATACACATACATCAAATAGTCTGAAATACCAAGAGATTTAATTTTGGAATACTTTATCGATGTCAGTGTTTTGAATGTACAGATAGCCTCAGCAATATTATCATTTTCTGGGTGATTTGTATATTTAGTTATATTAATTATTTCCCAAAATAATCTATTTTGTTGAGGGTAATCATAGTGTAGAATAGTAATACTGGTTTAAATTAAGGCCCTACAGATATGCTTTATGAAAACTTTTGAAACAATGTAGACACACAGAGTTATGTGCTACATAATGATGTTTTTTTCCTTTCCTTTCCTTTCCTTTCCTTTCCTTTCCTTTCCTTTCCTTTCCTTTCCTTTCCTTTCCTTTCCTTTTCTATTTTTCTTTTTCTCTTCTGTGGTACTAGGGATTGTATCCAGGGGCATTCTACCATGGAGTCACACCCCTAGCCTTTTATATTTTTTACTTTAAATCAGGGTCTGCCTAAGTTGCTGAGGCCGGCCTTGAACTTGTGATCCTCCTGTCTTCACCTCTCAAGTATTGAAGTTACAAGTGTGCACCACTCTGCTTGCTTAATGATGTGCCAGTCAACAATGAACCACATATGCAGAAGATTGTAATAGACCTAAAAAAAAAAAATTATCACCTCTCATGTTGTAGCCATTGGAAAATTATAGGGCAGTATATTGTTCACATGTTTTTGATGGTGTCCATGTAAAAAAAAAATCAACTGTGCATCCAGTCACCTAAGAGTATAGCATACAATTGTGTACAATACATACCTGATAATGTTAATTCGAGACTATATTCTGGCTTATGTATTTATGGTACTATGCTGTTATTATTATTATTATTATTATTATTATTATTATTATTATAGAATGTACTCTTACTTATACAAATAATTTAGTATAAAATAGTATGTCATGTTAAGTCACAAGCAGTCTCATAGATCTCATATCTTTCATGTCCCTTGATGGCATCTCTTTATTCTCATGCTTGATTTAATCTCATGTTTTGTTTGTTATAACCCTTAAGTATACAGTATACACTGTTAATGTTTCCCATAAGAGGCCACATCAAGTTACTGAACTGGAAATAAAATTAAAAGTAATTAAGGTCTGTAAAGGTAGAAAATTAATGATGGCTATTCTTGACCAATTAGACATGGCGCTTGACGCCATAGTTAGGATCATAAAGAACGAGAACAAAGTGATGGAAAGTGTTAAAGGTTCTGTTCCTTTGAAGACAGTGAGACTAACAAAAGTTGGAGAAACATCTGTATCAGACATGGAGAAACTCCTAATGGTATGGACTGAAGAATAGATACAGGAGCATGTCTCTCATAGAATCATGATAATCACAGCCAAAGTAAAAAGTTTATTTGTGGTTACTATTGGTTTGGATGTGCCTTGTCCCTCAAAGGTTCATATGTTATATTCTTGGTTCTCAGTGTGGTGGAGGAAACTTTAAAATGTGGGTCCTAGCAGGAGATCCTGAGGTAAATTAAGGACATTTTCTCAGGAAGGATTGTGAGTTCCTAGTCTCTCTCTGTCTTCCTAATTCAGGTTGTGATCTCTTCCTCTCACAGTTGTTCCTGACATTACACCACGAGGTTCTCAACAGAGCTAAGCCAATGCTGGCCTTATTTTTCAATTTCTGGAACTATGGGCAAAATAAACCTTTTTTCTTCATGAAATTACCCAGCTTCAGGTATTTTTATATAAATAAGAAAATAAACAAATACAAAAATGTTGGAAGAAAAGAATGAATCAAACTATGATTTTAAATTTGTTGCAAGCTGGGAGTGGTGTCACATACCTATAATCCCAGTTCTTGGGAGGCTGAGATAGGAAGTTTGTGGCCAGCCTCAGCAATACAGGAAGACCCTGGGCAAATTATCAATACCCTGTTTCACAATTAAAAAAAAAAATCAAAAGCTCTATGGGTATAGCTCAGAAGTAGAATAACCTTGGATTCAATTTCTAGTATCAAAAAATAAATGATTTAAGCATCATTATTTATTACATATTATAAAATCAAGAGATGTGTCTATGAGTGCTAATGTGAAGGGAACTGGAGAATTATTAGAAACCTTAGATAAACTGGTTGCAGAAGAAAATTACTTTCCAAAGTATATCTTTAATAAGACTTTCTAAAAATGAATACATTAAATGACTTTCATTTTTCAGGAGGCCAAAATCAATGCTAGTGTTCAAGACTTTTGAGGACAGAATGATGGTTTTGCTCAGTAACTATGCTGCAGATTTCAAATTAATACCCTTTTTTATTTTGCACAGTGAGAACCCTAGGTCTTAGGAGTATGTCAGTAAGCACACATGGCCAGTATACTACAGAAACAATATGAACTCATGAATGACCCAACTGTTCTGATATGCCCTTTTGTGTTGCAGATGCCATGGAGAAGGGAGAACTAGTGTTTGGGGGATAACATCCCTTTGATGCTTTTGATGATCATTGGTAACACTCGAATGCATACTCATTTACTGGTGAACATCAAAAATAAAGTTTCATTTCTCCCTCCAAATATTACTTCTTTGATACAATCAATTGATCATGGAGTTAGAGCACTTTTTAAGGCCAACAATCTGAGAACTTTTGGCCAGGCTATTGATGCAATTGAGAAAGGCACTGAGAATATACTGATGAAACCAAGGTATCAAAGAAGTAATGTTGGAGCAATGACAGCATCTCTAACTTCATCAGGAACATTCTTGTGATTGGGTTGATGTTACCCACAGGTCTATGAATGGTGCCTGGAAATAGGTATGCACAAGGTTTGGCCATGACTTTAGAGATTTGCCAAGGATAAAGAGGTTGTGAACACTAATAAGACTGTGGTTGCCATGGCAAACAACAAAATAACTTTTATGAACTCTTAGAGAAATTAGATATAAAGGAATTGTAATTGGGACAGAAGTAAATAGCCTAAGAAGGCACAAGAGCAGAAGAAACTGCCAGGGAAGAAAAAAGTAATTCCACAGTGACAAAACTAGCAGAAACTTTGCAGACATTAGCTATCTCCTTAAAAAGTTTGAAACATGGGTTTCAACACCAAAATGCTTTCATTAATTGTAGGGAATGTTCTTGGTTTTTCAGCTGTTTAAAAAAACTAAAAGAGAGAGAAACAAAGAAAACCATAATGGATATATATCCCCCATCAACATTTAATGGTTTTCAGGATAGAGGCATATCACTTCCTTAATTAAATTTACTCCTTAGTATTTTATATTTTTGTAGCTATTGTAAATGGGTTTGATTTCTTGATTTGTTTTCCAGATAATTTGCTATTAGTGTATAATAGCTGCTGATTTTTGGATATTAATTTTATGCAACTTTATTGAGTTTGTCTAATAGTACTATTTTTGCCTCCCAGAGAATATCTTCAATATGAATTTCTGGACATACACCTATGCTGAAAAAGGATACCTGAAATGACTAATTCATCAAGAGGAGAAGTATTTTGTTATTCAAGAATAACATCCCTCTCAACCTTCCTTCTATAGATAATTTGTTGAGTATTCTTTAATCATATAAGGATACTGAATTCTTCCAGATGCTTTTCACATATTTATTAGTACAATCATGTGCTTTTTGTCCTTCTTCTGTTAGTGTGGTATATCACATTTCTATATTGGCATATATTATACCATTTTTGCATCCCAGGGAAATTTTGTTTCTCATTGAGAATGAATTTTTTAACACAATGTTGAATTTAATTTGCTAGAATTTTGCTGAATATGTTTACTTTAGGATTTCTCTTTGTAAAATTGTCAAATTAGGGTTTTTTTGTACGTTTTTAAAGTAACCAACTATCCTGCACCCGATCCTCACCATAACCAAGTGATCCACTATAGTTATTTTTCATTTGTATAGATTAAATAAATAAATTTCAGAGAAAGGGTCAGTTTGTTCAAATTTGAAGAGAATGAAAAGTAAAAATATACTAACCTATTACTTTTGCCCTATGAAATAGGTGAAAACTTTTAGTTACTAAACCTTCCAAATAAACTGTAGGAGTTTTCTTGTGGTGTGTGTGTGTGTGTGTGTGTGTGTGTGTGTGTGTGTGTGTGTGTGAGAGAGAGAGAGAGAGAGAGAGAGAGAGAGAGAGAGAGAGAGAGAGAGAGAGAGAAGGAAGGGAGAACAGTGGAGTCAAGTCTCTTTCATATATTACATTACGTGAAAAACAAAGCATCATTTAAGTATTCATTTAGTAATGAATTATATTGTAATGAGAAACTAGTATTTAAATTAGGGCAGAAAGTAATATTACTACTAATTTTGAGAGGAAAGAAAGCCTATGATGAAAGTAAATAGTTTTATGTATAAAAGTTTAAATTCAGAGCTAATAAATGAGATGAAAAAAAATAACAAAATACAATCTTGAAATGTTTAAGTTTATTACCTAAATTGTAAAATAGTGCATGAAGTAGTGAAGCAGAGAGTTTCATTTAGATGTACACACAAAACAATTTAATTAAGAAAGCGCTCAGCATGATAATGAGAAGAAATATAGATTAAAAATTGTAATCAGCATGAAAATAGAGGTCACTTTAAATAATACTGGCAGCTTGACTTCTGTTGAAATAAATAAAAAAGTCTATGCCTTAACAAACAGACCTTGGTTTTATCTTTTATCCTCTCTGATAGCCAGAAAATTATATACAAATATAGAATTGTTTTGTGTTTATATGTTATTGTAAAATACCCACATTATTCTTCCTCACTAATTCATTTTATAGATTATTTAAATGTGATTTTAATGATTCAGAGTTAAGCTCTCTGCATTTCCTTTAAGTCCTTGTCCTAATGAAATTAACACTATACAGAGATGTATAATCCTTTAAAAGTCACTGTCCCAAGGGAGACATAGGAACAGCCTGACTTTTGCAGGTACTACAGTGAGAATGAATTTCACAAGTGTTTTTCTAAACTGATACACTGCCTATCCTCATCCTCACTATTCTCAGATTCTGTATTTTTTAATATCTCTACTCTACGCACTAAAATGTATTTGTAGCCCTCAAATCAATAGTTGACATGTTTTTATGTCATCTGGAGCTGTGCAAGAGAAGCAAGGAATTTGAGTTGACAGACAGTGGTGTGTGACCATTGCAGGTTGAACAAAAGGAATCTTTGCCTTCTTTTTTCAAAAAAAAAAAAAAAATACCAGACAAAAAGTATGGCAGGGGACCATGCAGAGTAGTGTAATAAATTTCAGCTCTGGATCAGTTGAATTGGGTTTGAATCCCAACTATGGGATATCCAGTTTTTCATAATGCTGTAATAAGTACTTTTTGAATTTTTTCACTCTTTGTTCTTGGTGTGTGTGTGTGTGTGTGTGTGTGTGTGTGTGTGTGTGTGGCGGGGAGGATATACGCATATACATGCGTGTGTGAGTAAGTAGATGTGTATATATACACTTCTGGTTGGCTATAAGAAAATAATAAAGATTACTTCAATGAGAAATTCATTTATTTATTTATTTATTTATTTATTTATTTATTTATTTATTTATTTATTTATTTATTTATTGTAGTACTGGAGATGAAACCTAGTGGTCCTCTACCTGTGGGCTGTACCCCCCAGATCTACTTAATTTTTTCTTTGGAAACAGGATCTTGCTAAGTTGCTGAGAGCCTTACTAAGTTGCTGAGGCTGGCCTTTAACCTGAAATCCTCCTGTCTCAGCTTCCCAACTACTGAGATTGTAAGCATACACCACCACACCCAGCTTGAGAAAGAAAATAAGGATAAACTATTACTTACACTTAAGTAAAAAGAACATTTAGTTTAAAAGGTAAGAGTTTTCATTAATCCAATAGAAATGTGAGAAATGTGTAATTCATTATTTAATTTATGCAACTTTATTTAATATCAAATGCTAAAACATTCATCAAAATATTTTTTTATTTAGGCATTAATTTAGTTTTAGAAGTTTGCCATTATAGAGAGATTGGTCTTCTCATAGAGAACTATTTGGAAAACTGCCTCATCTACAAAGGATACTTTTAAAGTATATTTATAAAACCACAAAACGTTTTTGGTTTGTAAATCTTAGCTGACTTTTTCTAGTGATATTGAAATTGGGAATCCCCTCTGATGAAATCAAATGAGTGTTTAGAAACTTTCCCACACTATGTAGGTATTTTTCTTTCTTTATAGTAATTTGGTGTGGGTCAAAAAATGTTTTTGTTTAATTAGATGCCTAAAGTCAATTGTTAATTGTGAAGTTGTAGAGATGAAAATAAATAGCGATGCAGTCAAAACTGTAAACTGGATCTCTTCCCCTTTTGTGCAGTTTATAATACCAGTCCAAGCTGTAAGGGAGGAAAAAAAAGTATTTATTCCTGGGAGTTATATGACTAGATGATATTCATTTGTTTTGGCACTCAGAAAGAAGAAATAATTGAGAACTACCAGAAGTTTCTAGAACCTTGAGTAATCAACATATTTTAGCTGTTGTGTAAAACAGACTCTAAAGTGGTATCTAATGCATCCTTTCTCCTAGTATTCATGTTCTTCTGTATCCCCTCTTCCTGCTGTGCTTTGTTTCTAACCACCTAAGTACAGTAGTGATAGAATGTCACAGCCATGATTACATTGCATGTCATCCTATGCCTTTCCTAGTGGACTCTCTTTCTTGCTGGCTTCCACAAAGTCAATTGCCATACAGTGAACTGGCATGTGGGGAGATCCATGTGCCAAGGAACTGAGAGCAGCCTTTGGCGAAAGTAGGGAATCGACTACTGAAACCCTTTGACCAGTTGCCAGCAAGGAAACTAATCCCTCTAAGATTGCTAGAGTGAGCTGGAATCAGATCCTTCCCCAGCCCAATCTTTATGTGGCTTCACAGCTTTGGCCAAACACTGGTTAGAATCTCCTGGGATACCTAGAGCAAAGAATTCAGTTAGGCCATACTAATCCTTCTGACTCAAAGAAAGTCTGAGATAGTAAAAAAGTTTTTGTTTTTGTTTTAGGCAGGAAGGTGGTGAAAGATTGTTTTAAGGCAAAAGAAAATGAATATTGATACATATTATCAGTATCATTAAGCAAAGCCATTTTATATGTAAGTCCTCTCATTTAGCTAAAGAAGTAAGAAGGAAATAAAAGGATACAGATAATGAGGGAGGGAAACATACTTCCCATTGTATTTAGTTAAGGTTAGTAATGTTTAAATCTTTCCAATGTGCCCTACTTTAATTTAAAGTTTACTATCATGTTGATGAAGTTACAAGAATTTAGTTTTGGGATTAGGAACTAGCTCTTATAGAAAAACATGAATGTTAACTCAGATTTCCTTTAAAGAGTACTTCAGTTACGAGGTGCTACATATTTCCCTAACCTATTGCCAACAAAACCCTTATATATTTTTCTTTTCCTTTTTTTAAATTTATTTTTCCATTTTCTGTTTTGTCTTAAAACACGGTTTTAGAGTTTTAAAATATTTTTTAATACAAAACCTGAAGTATATATCAAAGGGCTTTTCTTTTTGTTCTGTTTGTTTTGGTTTGGAAGTCTCCCTTATAATAAGAGCTTTTGTTTATTTATTCAGAATAGGACTTTAAGTGGTTTGTAAATAGCACCGAAACCTAGAAATGGCAAATACAAAGAAAAACTTGTCTGAAAGGAAGGCAGACTATTTAGACTTGTTCAAGTATAATCAAAGTGAAGGTGCTTCTTCTGTCTAGTGCCAAGAAAGTAAAAAAAAAAATTCTATTATTTGGTGAATAAGAGATATAGCGTTTGATACAATGCAATCACAGTAAAATTGTTTCAGAGATGGTGTTGAGAAGTAATGGATTTTGAAACAATGTAATCATAGCAAAAGGAATTTCAGGTCCACAGCATAAAGTGAATTTATGAATAGCCTTATCTGTTTGTTAAAATTAAAAGTTTTAAGTCAAATTAAAGAATGCTCTGCAAAAAAGTATTTTAAATATCCTCCACAAGTTACTGTAGAATAGTTATGGTGATCAGAATTCCATACCTTTACCTTTCAAACCATGGGTGTATAGCTTTTTTTTTCCTTTTCATTTTATAATAGAGTATGTGAATCCCATTCTGTTACCATGCATCTTATGTTTTGGACAAAAATTTGAGTCAGTGAAACCAATACCTAATTGACCTTTAAAGACAGTTATCTCCTCCATTTTAATAAGTAGATTTTTGATGAAAATATATTGATAAGAAATGTTTATTTTCATATGCTAAAATCATCATTATATATAAATATTTCCTATTTCATTTTCAGATAGTGCTTTAAGGAAGGATTTGCATTTGTGTTTTTTAAAATATGTTTAAGCTTTACAGTTTTCCTCTTTAAACCACTTAATTTTCTATAGTCAATGATTTGGCATTCTTGTTTCCAGTTTTTACTGGAACTATGTCTGTGATTAATTTGTGTATATTGTTTGTTTAGAAACTTGAAACATGTCAGCTTTAGTCTGCTAAACTTAGGGGACCCATAAACTTGGTTGAGGTATTTTTATTTCTGTGGTACTAAATTAGTCTAAAATAAACTGTCAAGATAGTAGAATTTAGGACATTTAATTGTGTACTATCAATGTTGCTTTATCATATTATAAATTTTATAAAATTTAGTTATTTTGTGCTAAGTATTTGATAATGGAAGATAATCATTGAACTTTATATGGGCTAGGATACTAATCTATTCATACTTTGTAAATTATATGTTCAGTGCAAGTTAATATCAACTTTAGTTCAACTTAGTAACAGTAGTAACTGTTAGACTTCTCAATGTGGAAAGATGTTGAATTGTGTTAAATGGTAAATGTGATGAAATTTACCATAACATTTCAGATTTGCTTAACCTCACTACTATTATCATTTTGCACTGGATAATTTTTTGTAGTGAGGACTGTCTTGTGTACGTACTCTAGGATATTTAGCAGCATCCTTGGTTTCTACCCAGAAGATGTCAATAACACTGCTACCCTTTAGTTGTGACAATCAAAAACTTCTCCAGACATTGCTAAATGTCCTCTGGAGGAACATGGGTAAGGATCCGTAGATGAGAACCTCTGCAAAACAGAAAAATATTCTTATGGTGTTAAAAAATTTTTACTTTTATAGTGTAGGAATTGAGATTATATACTTAAATTTCCATACATAGTTGAGCAGGTTTGGAGTTATAATGTTGCATATTTTTATACCTTGTTATAGAAAACAGTCAGTACAATCTATGTTTTTATTCTGATTGGGATGAAAATGAGTTCTTTTGGCTAGACAAAATAAAAATGATGTGTATTGATATTTGTTTAGCCACAGTACTATGTAAATTGTCAAATATCTGAAACAAGATATAAATATTTATATAAAACCTCTGGGGATTCCTTCTATTTTTATGAAACACTGGATTTTATGTAAGACTAAAACATTGTTTTGCCTGAACTATTTATAAGATAGGACTGTGAAAAATGTAGCATCATACTTAATTTCATTGATTTATTATAGGACCTTTGGCCTGAGATATCTATTCTCTACTTTGGTTACATCAGTACCCCCCCCCCACACACACACTTATATATTCCTATTAGTTATGTATTCAAAATGTGAACACCAAAGAGATGATGACACTATTTATTGGAATGTAGGAGCTAACTTGCTCCTACATTGTTAAACTACTTTTGGTCAAAAAGGATGTTTGATTTGTCTCTGAACAAAGTTAGCTAGCATAACAGAAGGTCACCACAATTATCAGGGGCATCTGAGAGAAAATATGTGTGACTAGTGGTGCTGTGCCTTATTACTTAAAGACTCCTTCTTGTTTATCATGAGGACATGTATACATTGAATTGTATCTACTTGGCTACATAAAAGGGAAGCTCACCATGATGATCATTCTGTTTTGGTGCTTATTCAATATTAAAAGTTTTTTGCTATTACTTTTGTGAAGGGAATTCTTGGGTTAGGAAAATACTTTGTTTTCAATTACATTTACACACACACACACACACACACACACACACACACACACACACAGTAGTTAATAACTTATGCTATACTAAAGACATTTTAGTTTTTGTTTCACCTGTGCTTTACTTCATTGTACCTGAGACACAGAAAAACATAAGTTAGGCTTTTTGCATTATTACAGTATTGTTACTCAGACTCAAGTGATTATATTCTCTGGTGAGGTGAACGCAGTAGTGGAGAAATACATTAAAAGACTCACTTTGCTGAAAAGGACTTTGATCCTACTGCTGCTGTAGTTTCAAATAAGATGTATTGGGAAAAGAAAACACTGGCACATATGCCCTAGAGAGTAACTCTTACTGAATCCTCTGCCACCTCTGTTTTTCTGCAAAATAAATTCAGAAATAAAGCTATAGATATAGTGCCATTTGGTCTGGAAACAGTAAGTTAAAAAGTAGAACTTTGCAGTTGTCAAATATCTTTAGGCAAATTACCTTAACATTTCTTTCCCTTCCTTCTGCTCTTATCTCCTTCTTCTCTTGAATCTTTATGTTTATGAAAAGGACTGGGATACATTTATTAACTTCATTTAAGTATGTTGCAATTTAACATCTAGCTAGTTTCCTGGAGGCTATTTCCTGTGGGTGTGTAACAAAGAATTACTGAACTTATTTAAATCAAGGTAGAAGACCCTGACTCAGGTGATTCTGGTACAGTACTACCTAATAGACACCTAGATAGCTGGTCTGGTCTCTTGCTGCTTTTTTTCTTTCCTGCTTCTTAGTCTTTAGTACAGTAGTTGCTGATACATTAGTTAAGCTAATGATTTTCAGCCATTTTTCTTAATATTTTAAAAATACTTAGACTATTTGTAAAATTGTATACAATAATAAAATACAATGAAATTATGGTGTAAAGATTATTCCTGTATTTGTCAGCAATGTTGTATATAGGTTTCTATTTGCCTCTAGTAGTCTCCAGGCCACGTTTTTCTTATGCCATAATGGAGAGAAGAAGGAACTGTGCACATTGGTTGTTGTCAAAATAAACAAGTTGGATGTCTTTACCTGTACTAGTTTGTACCCAACAAAAATGTGTAATTAACCCGGTTGTACCCAAAAAATGTATAAAATTCCATGCTAAAAAATTAAAAAAAGAAATAAAAAATTAAAAAAAAAAAAAAAAAAAAAAAAAAAAAAAAAAAAAAAAAAAAAAAAAAAAAAAAAAAA
>PVLC010036830.1:0-15553 GCA_004027655.1 Graphiurus murinus | reverse complement strand
ATTTTTTTTTTTTTTTTTTTTTTTTTTTTTTTTTTTTTTTTTTTTTTTTGTGTGTGTGTGTGTGTGTGTGTGTGTGGTACTGGGGATTGAACTCAGGGGCATTCTACCTCCAAGCTACACCCCCAGTCCTATTTTTTATTCTTTATTTGAAACAGGGTCTCACTAACTTGCCGAGGGCCTCACAAGTTACTGAGGCTGGCCATAAACCTGTGATCCTCCTGTCTCAGCCTCCCAAGTACTGGGGTTACAAGCGTGCTCCACCATTCCCTGCTCAGATTTTAAAACTATATTTTTCCTTTCCTTCCCAATCTGTCTCATTTCTGCCTAAATTTTTATTCCTTCTATTCTACCTCATCAAGGTGAGCAGGGCTGCTTTGCCTTCCCCTGACATCTTTCATACTGTCAAGAGGTGTCCTTTCAAGAGTTGTCCTAGTGCTATGCTGTTCACATTCGTGTGCTTTTTGCTGGTGCAATTTTTGTTGCTGTTGCTTAGAATGGCCCCCGGGTACAGTGATGAAGTGTTATCTAATGTTTCTAAGTACAGGAGGGCTGTGATGGACCGTACGGAGATAATGTGTGCTATAGTGCTTTTGACCATGAGTTCAATATAATGAATCAATAGCATATATTAAATTAGGCGTCTTTAAACAGAAACACAAAACACAAGTGTATGTATTGATCAGTTGATTAAAATGAGACCAGAGGCCCCCAGGAACCTAATTCTGCATCTTCTCTTGGTGCAAATGCTCAGTATTCAGTGTTCTTGATGACTCTGTAACATATAACTATCATGAATAACAACAACTTCTGTACATAGGAGGCCTGATCCCGGGTAAATGGCTTCCAATCATAAGCTCTTATTGTTGTTATCCAAAAAGGTATTGCAGTCAGTGTTTGGGGGTTAACAGAGGTCAAGTTCATCGTACAAATACCATGGAACTCTATTGATCACACAGCAGCTAAGGAATGAGTTGATTTACCTTTATCACTTGATGGTCCAAGCCACTGTCTCTCCATCCTGGACCACAGCAACAGTATCTCAACTCTTCTCCATGTCTACATTTCTCTCCAGAGTCTTTTCTCAACCCAGCAACTTGAGCCATTTGTTTGTTTGTTTGTTTGTTTCTGGAGCTGGGAATTGAACTCAGACCTTGTAGTAGACTAAGCACACATTCTATCATTGAGTTACCCCCTAGCTCCCTGAGATTCCCTTGAGGGTATGCCCCACAGTGCAGCCCTCAGGAAAACCTTCTGTTAGGTGTACATCCCCAGGCCCTTCCTGAGGCCTCAGCTGGCCCCAACACAGCCCAGGACCACCAGACCATCCTGCCTCCCCTCAGCACAGGCTGGCTGCTTCTTTAACCCTCAGAGAAAACACTCCTCTTCTACCAAGTCAGAGATGGCAGCTTCTTTCACAAAAGAAAAGAAGAAATACACATTGTTAACATTCAACGTGGTACCCTTCTGGAAGGCTAACCTTAGCACTAACCCTGACTGACTACATTTATAAATGAAAAAAGACAGCTTTTCTGAAAATTCCATTTCCTATCCATGTCCCTGAGTTTCATGGATGCCATTCCTGGTGTTAATTCCCATATGGGATTGCCCTTAGATTTCAAATTAAGGCAACAGCAGATCCAACCCTTCCTTCTCCTCCATCTCAATGAACTGAGTGCCTGAATGTCTTCAGCTGAGCCCCTAATAACTGCATTCCTCAGTTTTCTAAACTGTATGTGTTACTGGCAGGTGATCCCTGCATGGAAGACCTCACAAGTTTATTTTGAGACCAAGCAAGAATCCACATGAACAAAATTCATAAACTATACATGTACAAAGCAAGATTTTCAGTGCTCCATCAGATTTTCAGTGCTCAAAGACAGTTATGCCCATGCCTAGCAGTGCATCAGAATTCACAGGAAAGCATGTCAGAATGAAAGATACCTATGCCTTACCTCCAGAAATCATTTTCCAGCCAGTCAGACTCAGGACCCGGCTGTCTGTTCCATAGGGTCTGTAGTAATGTCACACGTTCTTCCAGATTTGGGAAGGATTCCTGCTCTAAGGATCACACAACTATATCTTTATGGGAATTCAGGCCAATGAGCAACCACTCTAAAGAGTATTTGCACTTCCAGTCCTATCTCTGATTGAAAAAAATAACAGCTCTGTAACTGTTACAATTTCATCAAGTGAGAAATTTATTTTTCTGGTACTCTGACAGTTCCTTGACATTATCCCATGTGGGAGAAAATGTGATTACAGTATATTCTGACCATATGGGTTTTTTATCATGAGCAAGTGAATAAGGTACTTGGTAGGTCTAAAAGCAACTTAAGTATATGTTAGGAAATGGGAAAGTTGTAGGTTTTTTGGAGGAGTGAGAAAATCGATGAAGAGATAAACTTTAACCCTATTTGGTGAAGATTTAGGGTTTGGGGATGTATTTATTTCCCCCTGCTAAATGTAAGTGGTTTTTAAGACCTTGCTAATCTGTGTGTCTCTGGTGCACACATATTCATTACATCTGAAAAAATCCTGCTGGGTGAGCCCAGAAGCATTTGATATATGTGAAGCTTGAAAGTTATTTTCTAAGCCTGTCTTCAAACCAGGAAGTTAAGTTTTCCCAGAATCAAATTGGCTCATGTTTCAACAGAAACTCCAAGCTCACAAAATATCAGTTGTATTTTTCTACAGCTAGCCAAACCTTTCTTGCTCTTTCTTTTAAATTTTTGCTTTCAGTATATGTATGCGACTATAAACTCAAGTAGCAAATCTCAGAAGAGAAAAAGTTGAATGTTTCGCCCATCAGAGAACTTTGAGGGCTTTGTTCGAGTTCTCTTTCATCAGATCCAAAGGCATAACTGTTAGACTATTGTAAGCTGAGCAGTTCTGAAGTTACAGAAATAACTAGGGATTATGTACCTACTGCAAATAGATGGGTTTGCACAAACGTGAGCTTGTACAAATGTGAGTCAACAGGGAAAAGGACTCAGCTTCTATCCCTGCAGTATATACAGAAATCAGTAAAAAAGAGTCAATTCCCCCTCTTAAGGTAGCAGTAACAAAATGAGCTGGATCATCTAATTCTAGTTAAGTGCCATGATTGAAATCCCCCTTGATACAAAGATAGAATCCTTTCTCCCCAGGAGATTCACACAGAAAAGTCATATTTTTCTATTAATGAACCCAAATTAAACTTCAGCTTTTTCTTCCATTACAAATATAGGGAATTAAAATCTAATAGTAATAATTATATCTATAATTCTGTGCCCAATAAAAACCATAAATAATTTTATATCTCATTACAGACATGAATATCTCAAAGAAATGAGGGGTGCAAATAACTGAAATTTCAGTAGTTATCAGACCTGTCTATTCTTTTTATTTATTGACTATTGATCATAAAAAATAAATATTATATATTACTACATTACACATTTCTTAATATTTAACAACTATATTTTAATATAATTGGCTTTATTTGATATCCTTTGCATTTTGTTTTATACATTAAATACATCAGAGTTGGGTATAGTGATGTGCACCTTTAATCTCAGTACTTGAGAGGCTGAGATAGGAGGATCACAGATTCATTGCCAGCCTCAGCAACTTAGCGAGGCCCTCGGTAACTTAGTGAGACCCTGTTTCAAAATAAAATATAAAATAGGGCTAGGGGTATAGCTCAGAGGTAGAATTCCTCTAGGATCAATCCCCAGTACCACAATATTTTTTAAAAAAATGATCAGACTAGCAAGGACCCATAGCTCAGAAGAGATTAAGATTCCTTGAACTCAAATTTGTTTCTCAGTAATATTTCTTTCTTTCCTTTCCTTTCCTTTCCTTTCCTTTTCTTTTCTTTTCTTTTCCCAGTACTGGGGACTGAACCCAGAGGCATGCTACCTCCGAGCTACACCCCCAGCCCTATTTTATTCTTTATTTTGAAACAGAGTCTCACTAAGTTGTGGAGGGCCACTAACCTGCAATCCTCCTGTCTCAGCTTTCCAAGTACTGGGATTACAAGCATGCGCCCCCACGCCCGGCTTCTCAGTGAAATTTCAAATGAAACCTATATGTATTTATTGAGAGGGGTACAGATTTATAGAGATTTATCAAAACAATGCAATTAGTAAAAACAACCTCAATGTCCCAAGACTCGGTAATTGATAAACAAAAAATGTGGTGTATCCATATAATGGAATTTTTCCCAACAACAGCAATCATAATAATGAAAATAATGATAAATGATAAATAAGCTACTGATACATTTGCTAACATAGATTACTACCATGTGCATTATGAAAAAATTTGAAGAAGCCAGATTCAAAAGGTTCTATACTGTCTTCTTCCATTTAAATGGTATTGCTATAGCTTGTGTCTGAGATATCCTTCAAAGTCCCATATCAAAGGCTTGGTTCCCAGCTTGGTACTACTGGAAATTTTAAGGAGTAGGGACCGGTGGGAGGACTTCAGGTCTTTGGGGACCTGGATTTTTGAGCAATGCTGGATCTGTTAAGACTCTGAGGACTCTCAGACATGGACTAGATGCATTTTGCAATGTGAGATGGGCATGAGCTTTTGGGGGCCAAAGGGGAGTGCTATGGTCTGGGTCTGGATGTCCCCCCAAAGCTCATGTGTTGGAAACATGGCCCCCAATGCAGCAAGATTCAGAGGCTGGGAGAGGCAGGTCACTGGGGGTTTGGTCTTGAGGACCGTGTCTGTCCCTGGCCTCCTGCTCTCTCTGTGTGCCCTGAGCTGAGTAGCTTTCTTCCACCTCGCCCCTCCGCCATCATGTTTCCACCTTAGAGCTGGCCTGCCATGGACTCAACCTCAGGAACCATGAGCCAAGGAGAACTTTCCTGAGCTTTTCGTATCAGATATTTGGGTCATAGCTACAATAAATAAATAAATAAAGCTAATTAACACAAGGGATGGCATGGGGGTGGAGGCTGATAGAATGTATTTCAGTGGATGTCAATTTTTATCTAACAATGATATAAATACATCCCATATGCTAGTTGCTTGAATATTCCCCATCATCCAGCTCCCTCTAAAGATTTGAATTGGGGTTGGAAACCCCAACCTGAGAGCCCAGAGCAGCCCAGCCTCTCTCCTGTTGCTCTGTTTCACTTGGCCCCCTATGCTCTGACCACCTGTGTCTGCCCCCCACCCCTGCTCCTCTCCTCCTCCTCCTCTCAGCCCAGATGAACCCAGACTCTTTTCCATGGTTGTGCAATGTCACTACCTCACGAAAGGCAACTGGGCCTAGTTAGGACATAATTTATAGCCACGCCCAAACAGCACACCTGAAGCTACAGGCATAAACCACAAGACTGCCCAGGCCAGCAAGGACACGTGGCTTCACGTAGCCTAAATGTTTAGGGCTAACAAGGGATGTGGGTCCCATCATAGCTACAGGAAAAATAATGGCTTCAAGCTGAATGTTAGACATATAGGTTCTTTGAATATATGTATGTATGTATGTATGTATGTATTTATTTATTTTTGTGATACTGGAGGTTGAACCCAGGGGTATTCTACCTCTGAGCTACACTCTCCGGCCCTATTTTTTTTCAGTAGTGGGGGCTGAACTCAAGGGCATTCTACCTCCAGGCTACACCCCAGCCCTATTTTTTATTCTTTATTTTGAAACCGGGTCTCACAAAGTTGCAGGGTGCCTCACTAAGTAGCTGAGGCTGGCCGTGAACCCAAATCCTCCAGTCTCAGCCTCCCAAGTACTGGGATTACAAGTGTGTGCCACCACACCTGGCTCCTTTTTTTTTTTTTTTTTTTTTTGAAACAGGGTCTCACGAAGTTGCAGATGGCCTAGCTAGATTGCTAAGGCTGGCCATGAATCTGGGATCCTTCTGTCTCAGCTTCCCAAGTACTGGGATTACAGGTATGTGCCACCATGCCCAGCTGACGTATAGATTCTTAAGGGTTTCAGGTCATTCCTGCCCAAGGTCTTCTGATCATACCTTCTACTTGTGCCAGGGCTCCTGCTCTCCCTCTCCACTTTATCCAGAAACCTTCTCCCTTAGCTTTCTCACAATCAACTCCCAAAGCAACTTAGCATTTCTTTCTCTGCGGCATTTCCTACCCCATCTGCCTATGTCCTCAAAGCAATTAATCCAAAATCAAAAATGCCCATCAAGAGCCAGGTTCGAGGCCAGCCTCAGCTACCTAGTGAGGCTGTCCACAACTTAGTGAGACCCTGTTTCAAAATAAAGAATAACAAAAAAAATAGGGCTGGAGCTGGAGCTCGGAGGTGGAATGCTCCCAGGTTCCATCCCCAGTACCGCAAAAAAAAAAAAAAAAAAAATGCCCATCAAGGGTTTTTACAAATCAATTTTCTTCCCTGATATGATTCTGTCATCTTCTCATGAACTCCAAAGCAGACAGTAGCAATAATAGTGTGTAGTGAGTACTTAGTATTCAGAACTCTCTCCATAGCTTATTTCATTCCAATCTTTCCGATTTTATGGAGTAACTAGAATGATGATCCTCATCTGGATGGATGAGAAAACCAAGGGTCAGAGGAACCAAGCAACTTGGAGAATGGCAGAGCCAGGAGACCAGCCCAGGTGTCCTGGGTACCAGGTGACTTTCGGAACCCCCACATTAAGCCAACATCGCCCTTGCTTGTCTGGGGCGCCTGGCACAGGTGTCATCCAGTGTTTGCTGTCACCTGCCTACATGCCAGCATACCTGAATTGTTTAAACAACCAAAGAAATACAACGGCTGCCAAGTAACCGGGTCGTTTCCATTGCATCTGTGCCAGTGTGAGCCCCAACCATCGGCGATGAGATGGTCTACAGAAGGTCAATGTGACTGATGGGCTCGGGCTCAGGGACCAGGGCCGTGTGCCTGCTCTCTCCTTCACTTATGTTAACCTTGTTCAGAAACGTGAAGTCATTTCTCCCCTAGACATGAAACTCTTGATGTGACCCCACAGCAGTAACTCTCTAGACTCTGTGATGCAAACTAGAAATAAAAACAGAGAAGGCAAGTATTAACCTAAAAGCCCATGGCTAAAAACGGAGACTGAGAAATGCTTTCAGGAAGATTTAGATTTCCATTTCATACAAATGCTTGGTAATAAGATGAAATCATGTTGTGTTTATGTAGTAGTCAGTTCTCCCTTTTTTCTTTCTTTCTGGGATGCTTTCTCTCTCTCTCTCTCTCTCTCTTTCTTTTTTTCTTCTTTTCTCGGTACTAGGGATTGAGCCCAGGGTCAGTTTACCTCTGAGATACACCCTCAGTCCCTTTTCACTTTTTATTATTTTAAAACGATCTTGCCAGGCGTGGTGGTGGCACATGCTTGTAATCCCAGTATTTGGGAGGCTGAGACAGGAGGATTGCAGGTTTGTGGCCAACCTCAGCTACTTAGTGAGGCCCTCTGCAACTTAGTGAGGCCCTCAAAAAAAAAAAATTAAAAATAGGGCTAGGTGTAGCTTGGAGATAGAATGTCCCTGGGTTCAATCCCCAGTACCACAAAATGAATGAATTAATGAATAAATAAATAAATAAATAAACTGGACCTTGCTAAATTGCTGAGGATCTCACTAATTTGCTGGGGCTGGCCTCAAACCTACAATCCTCCTGTCTCAGTCTCCCAAGTACTGGGATTATAGGCGTGCACCAGCCACCAAGCCCAGCTCATCCTCTCTTTTCCAATGGACTTGTCAATAGGTCTGAGGGTTGGGATTGGAAATGCGCAATTAGGCGAAATGGTGACTAAATGCTCAGAACATTCTGACATGTGAATCCTGGGTAGAGAGGGCTAACAAGGAGAGGAAGGACAAGAAAGGGTTTCACTCTCCATTCTTAGACTCCAAATTAATAATCTATCATAATTCGTACAAAGTCAATCATTCTTTGGGATAGTCCTACCTACTCCACTCTCCTCTCTAAGGGCCTGATGTTACCTTGAGAATTCCAGGTGTAGAGTTTCTCTTAGGTAAGCAGAGGACTCCTAGCCCACCTCTTTGTCTTCTTTGTCTCCTTTGTCTCCCCTCCCCTTGCATCTCCTCCTAATCCCCTACCATCCCCTGCTCAAGTCAATACCCAATACCCGTGTCCTTTAACTGAGGGTGAGTTCTACAGAGTGTTTGGAAACTACAACAGCAAGCTCTGGACGTGGTGCTGACTATATGCCAGGCGCTGTTTTAAGCACAGAGCATACGTCAACTCACATGGCATTAATAACAGTCCTTGATGTGGCACTGTTATCACCACCCATGCTAAAGAGGAAGCGACGGTGCCAGGAGGAATGGGCCCAAGGGCACCAGCTAGAAAGGCGCCCGCCGTGTATCTAGACAGCCTGGCTCCAGTCTGTGAGCTTTTCCTGTGAGTTTCGACCTCCCTCACCTTGTGGGAACACATGCTTCCTCCAGGCACGGGGCCGTGTGCAAGTGTTTAGCAGCTAGAGACTGCTGGTGTGCCCGTCACTATGCTGGGCTGGGGACACAGGGCTGACAAGGCCATAGAGCCCATGTTCTTGTGAAGCCACATCCCTGGGGGCGGGGGGGACAATTAGACCAGCAATCACAGCACAGAGGAAGTGAGTGTTCTGCAGATACAAGAACATGTAGGATGCGGGCTCTACTGTGACCTGGGGCTGGGTAGGTTGGAGACAGGCTTGCTTGGGTCCAAAGTATACCTGAAGGATAGAGAGGAATTTAACCGGAAAAAAAAAAAAAAAAAAAGGTATGTGACATTATTCCAGGGAGTGGAAAGAGTTTGGGGGAAAATCCAAAACTCTAACAGGTAAAAACACTGTCCCATCAGTGTGACGGGTCTGTATTGGAAAATTGTTAATTTCCAAAATGTTAAAAGCCATCAGGGTCCGGGTGCTGTGCAGGCACTCAGGCAGGGAGAGGCGGCTGCTTTGCCTGTGGCTCCTCAGAGCTCCCCCTCCCCTCTGCCCTTTGTCCTAATGTTTACCCAAAGTCAAGCCTTTAGCCTCAAAAATATTTGGAGACAATTGAAAACCCTAAGATCCCAGTGACTCTGCCTGGTGCATTTTAGAACCATAAAGATAGCAAGAACCTTAAGTCTTGCTCTTAGAGATCACACACAGCTACACTGGCTGTAATCTGTGGTTCTATTTCCCTCCTATTCTTTGGGACCCGGAAAGGTAAACTCTATGTGCTGCTTCAAAGTCCCCATGGTTGATGAGCAAACAATACAGCCTAAGACAATAGGGGTAAAAGCAAGGTAGATCATTGACCCCTGCACTTAGTAAACACACTGTCCAGAGACAAGGAGGCACCACCTGGCTAAGGAAACGCCGAAAAGAACATGCCAATACGAAGACTGTGTTTAAAGACTGGGGTCTGGGGGTGGGGTGCAGAGTTCCACTTTTGGGCTTTTCTTCTCTTCCCTTTCTATTTCCTACTGACTTTAAAATAAAGCTTTTTTTCTTTCTTTCTTTTTTTTTTTTTAATGCTGCAACCAAGCCATCAATTAGTTTTAGTTCCCGATTCAATTTATTTTCTTTGAATCGAGGAAAAGAGCCCCAACACCATTGCAACTGTAACAATCAGTAAGGACAGAGCAAAGTGTGGGCAGACCCAGGGGGCCAGTGGAAAAGACGCCTACAAGGCCTGGACTCCTAAGGAGTCCACATAGGCGCTATCCGAACAGCACTGAAGGGTGGTATGAGAGGCCCATGTAGAGCTTGCAGCAGATAAGCTAGGAGGGCACCGCTATGGTCCTGGGTGAGGCTGGTGCTCACCACTCTGCAAATCTAATGGAACTCCCTCCTGAAAAGTAGAGGGCTCCAACTTGGAAATGTGGGGCCCTACCAGTTGTGCTGGGTTCCATATCAAAGGTACAGGGAAGAGGGGTATCGGTAAAGAACCCATCTAGGGAGCTGTGATTTTCTACCAGTAGTTCTCAACCAGGGGCAATTTCCCAACATCAGGAGTTGTAGGTACCACAGATGGGGGCAGTTCTCTGGGTATCCAGTGGTAAAAGCTAGGGATGCCGCTCAATGTCCCAAAATATGCAGGATGGTCTCCCAATAGGATGCATGCTGAGAAACCTGCACCCCCCAGAGGCCCAAAAGAAAGCAACTTGTAAGGCATTCAGAACAAGCTTCCTGTGGGACAAAAAAGGAGGAGCACAGACCTCAGAAGTCACTAAATTCAAAAGTAAATGAAGTAAAACAGTACTTTAAAAAAACAATTCCAAATAGGAAAAAATAACACAATAAAACAGCATGCCGCTGTGCTGGCCACCACGTCCAGTGCCCAGCTCCCTGACATCCCAGAGCAGGCCAGTGACAAGGGTCACACCCTGTCCCAGCCTGTGGGCGCTGCAGGACAGGTCACCTGGGCCGACAAGTGAGAGGAGTCCTGCGTGCAGCATAGAAGGGGCTAAAAATGTGTCTGGCCCGTTACGAATGCCCAGTGACTACCAGGCCCTGCCCACTCACCTCTCCTCCTGAACAATCTAGAACATTCCATGAAGGGGAACCAACCTAGAACTTCACCTCCATGAGGAGGAGGATGTGAGCGGGGGTCCTCAAGGGGTCAAGGTGCCCGTACCCCAGGGTGCGAGGCCATGAAGAAAATAAATCTGAGCACATGGTGAGCTGTTTGCTACCAGTCTCTCTCTCTCTTTTTTTTTTTTTTTTTTTTGAGGTACTAGGAATTGAACCTAGGAGCATTCTCCCTCTGAGCTCCACCCCCAGGCCTATTTTTTATTCTTTATTTTGAAACAGGGTCTCACTAATTTGGGAAGGGCCTCATTAAGTAGCTGAGGCTGGCCGAGAACCTGGATCCTCCCATCTCGGCCTTCCAAATACTGGGATTACAAGCATGTACCACCACGTCCGGCTCAGTCTCTTTCTCTTAATGCATAATTTGGGGTATGTTTTACAGTGGCCATGATAGAAGAGCATTGCAGCTTTCTCTACTATTATTTAAAACATGAATGAAATATATATTTACATATGTAAATGTGTAGAAAAAAACATTCACAATATGCTGAGATATTGGGAGTATATGTTCGATTTTTATTTTTATTTATTTGCAAACAGAGGTGCATAATCAAAAGCTGTCCTCTCTGGGGGTGTAGCTCAGTGCTAGAGCACAGACTTAGCATGCAAGAGGCCCTGGGTTCAATCCTCAGCACCAAAAAAAAGGGCGGGAAGGCTGTTGGCTCTGAAATGGAGTGATTTGAGGAGGACTAGACTGGGAGAAGTTCTATTTATTTTATTCCAATGCTTTAAAAGATGTTTAGACCAAAGGATTCTACCCTCTCGAAATTGGATTTGGAATGGAAAGCCGGCTCCCCCCTTTCCTTAAAGGACTATTTTCGGATTCTCTCAAGAGGAGTCCTGAAGTAATCCTGCAGGTGATTCAATAGTCAACAACGGTGAGATTTCCAGCAGAGTCCAGCCTCCCGCCCCTTGCCTGGGAGGCTCCGCCCACACCGCGGTGGCCCCGCCCAAGGGCGGAAAGGAGGCTGTGTTAACCAGGGTGGTTTCTCCAGTCTTTGTCTCCTCTCCTTTCCCACGTTCCCCAGAAAGGCTGCAGGGACTGCCTGTCAGGAGGAAAATGACAATAAAGAATTGCTTATATGTAGCTAGAGAAACACTGGAAAAATAAACAAGAAATGAATTAAGATGGTTATGGACCGAAGGGAATGAGAGCAGGAACAAGCCCTTTTCGCTGTGAATGCCTTTTTAGCATGTTTTTGACCTTGGAATCTTGTATATTTATTATCAACTCAAAACTTAGATTTAATTATTTAAAAAGAGGTTAGCAGCAGGGCATGGTGGTGCACGCTTGTAATCCCAGTATTTGAGAGACCGAGACAGTAGTATCGCAGGTGTGACGCCAGCCTCTGCAACTTAGCAAGACTCTGTTTCAAAATAAAATAGGGCTGGGGATATAGCTAAAAGGCAGAATGCCCCTGAGTTCAATTCCCAGTACCAAAAAAAAAAAAAAGAGGATAGCAATTCAGATTTCCAAATTTCTGACCTTTACTTGTAAATTCTAGATTTTTTTCTAACGACTTTTCTTTTTAATGAATGTGTGGCATCTTTATTAAAATGCCCCCTGCCCGTATTGTATACTTCACACAGGCTTTGCAGATTTCCTGTGAGATTTACATAGCCACTACGCACCCTGGTTTTTCAGGAAGGTCCAATCTTCCTTTTAAACTTTACTGAAGCCGACAGTGGTCTGGTTTCAGTGAACCCGGTTGTTCCAGAGCTTACCTGTGAACACGTCTATTCCCCCAGGAAGCTTTTGAAGGCATCAATCACCTGATGCCCCCCTGGCATCCACAGGCTCTGCGAGGGCAAAATTCCTGTTTTCTTCCACTTCGACGGGCCCTTCACAAGACTTTTTAAGTGCTGCCCCGGCTCCTTAGGAAGGCAGATCAGATATCCGAGGTGTGCAAGCCCCTTTTGGAGCTTGTTCACCTGTGAAGGGGTTTTTGGCAGGTGCACAGCTTCCAGAAATCTGAAGCCCTGATGTGCTACCAAATCCCTTAGATCATGGGGCCCAAGCTCCCTCATTTGGGGGGAGTCAGCCTTTGGAATTTATGACACACCTAACTGTATCAGGTAGCTGGCATGCCTCCATTATACCCAGATAGCTAGAATCAAAACCCTCCCCGAGTTTCCAAGGGCTGGCCCCATGCCAGCTCTCCTTGGAGGTGATCTGAGGTATACAAGAAACAGAGTCCTGGCAATGACCAAGAGGAGACCCTGTGCAGGAGGAAATTCAATGTCCTGTGCTGGAGGCAGTTTTCCTTTCCTTAGGATTTGAGGGACATGGGGTGCCATCGGAGGACACTTTAGTTTCAGGACCCTTCCTTCTGAGGATAGCATGCGTTTTTTTACGCTGAAACAATTTTAGAGTGTGATCATTTAATGGTACCAAAATAGCCATCCATGAACACTGGAAAAAAATGATGTCAGAGTACCTTTGTAACATAATCGAGTAATCAAATTGGCTTATACTCGTGCACTAGTAAACATTCCATTTCATGGGCACATTGAATAAAATCTGTGATGGGAACTGTCAACATACATTTCTATTGAGTGGGACCTGTGCCAAGAAGTTAAACATTAAGTTTCTGGTTTAACAGTGTAAGAGAGATAAACATAAGAACTGCAAATCAAATGGTATAATATTATAGGGGAGAATTTGACATTGTCCAGAAAAAATAAGCATTTGCCTTTTGATCCAACAATCCCACCTCTAGGGCTCTTTCTTGAAGATATATAGCAAGAATGTTAGCCTGGTGTGGTGGCACATACTTGTAATCAGCAGTACTTGGGAGACTGAAACAGGAGGATCGCAGGTTCGAGGCCAGCCTCAGCTACTTAGTGAGGCTCTCTGCTTCTTAGTGAGACCCTGTTTCAAAATAAAGAATAAAAATAGGACTGGGGATGTAGCTTGGAGACAGAATGCCCCTGACTTTAATCCCCAGTACCTAAATAAATAAATAAATAAATAAATAGCAGAATGCTAAAATACTAAGGAGACATAAGCACAGGACTACTTATTCACTGGGCACTCTGTACTACACCCCAACTCTTTTATTTTTCCTATTTTTTTTTTTGTACTGGAGATTGAACCCAGAGGCATTCTTCCCCCGAGCTACACCTCCAGTCCTAGTTTTTATTCTTTATTTTGAAACAGGGTCTCACTAAGTTGCAGAGGACCTCACTAAGTAGCTGAAGCTGCCCTCAAACCTGGATCCTCCTGTCTTAGCCTCCCAAGTACTGGGATTACAAGCATGCACCACCATGCCTAACTTATTTTTTCCTTTAAAATAAGGTCTCACCAAGTTGCTGGCCGTGAACCTGTGATCCTCCCGACTCAGCCTTCCAAGTACTGGTATTACAGGCATGCACCACCATGTCCAGCTAGAGGGCACTGTTTTTCATAGCAAAAGGCAGGAATCAACCCAAATGTCCATCGATAGGGAACTGGTTAAATGAACTAGGAATGAACACAAGGGAAGGCAGAGGGGAAGGAGGAATAGTTCGCTAGGCTGCTATGGACTGATTTCCAGGAGTGAGAAAGAGAAAAGGGCACAGAGAGGGTGGGGGAGCATCCAACACAAGCACCCATTATGGTGGGACACACAGCCAGGAGAGGGCTAAACTGTGAATCCTAAACAAGATGAAAATAAAGCAAAGACAGTTTTATTGGGTACAGAAGAGATTTGCAAATCAGGAAAACGTAGGCTCATTTAGAAGCCAGCTGAGTGCCCCACCGAGACTGGACAGAGACTTTTATAACCACAGGAGCATTCTTGGAAGGGGATACGCAGCACAGAGACAAGCTCAGCATATGGAAACTAATACAAATTGGGAAGGGGGGGCATAAGTTCTGGGAGTGCATTGAAAGGGATTTCTAAAAAATCTTTTTGACCATTCTATGGCCGTTCTAAATGTTATGTTATCAGAAGGGATGATGGGTGGTCAGTCTCCCATGGGGCCAGAGTAACGGCAGGGAGGGGCTCTTGGAGCAGAGTTCTAGCTTTTGGGTATGTTCCTCTTTTCCTACATTATTCCTAAAACCCTGACTTCCTCAGTGGTTGTCTACTCTAACTAACTGTCATCTCTAGTTTCTGGCCCTGAAGGCCACCGTCATTTATATCATGGTGGCATGGTGCTTTCTTTCAAGCGTTATTAAACTACCATAGAAAGGGTATGAACTCTTAACCAGGCTCCTTGGCTTGGGGCATTTTATCAAAGAGCTTTAAAGGTAATGGGAAAGAGACTTGAAGGGCAAAAGAAATGAACAGATGTACAATTTTTTTTTTTTTTTTTTTTACAATTTTTGCAATCTCCAATTAACCTACACACCCTAACTTGCATTTGGAGAGAAGTTCAATGCTGACATCAGCATCTCAGTAAGTCCCCAGAGGTAAGAGTCACTCCCGTGGTCACTGTGGCTCTCCTTCTCACACAGCATGGCCAGGAGGTACTAAAGACTGGCCTCTACTCTAAAGTAGAGTGTCATCCGTCTAAGCCGCCAGGGGTGACCCACACCCATCGCTCACCAGTTAGCGCTGGATTTAAGAACTCAAGCCTGAGCCAACCAGCAGGTGGCACTCTTTCGGTGGGTGATCAGCTCATGGGAAATAGGGCTGGACTGCCTACTGGACTTAAGTCAACTCTGAAGTACGTGTGTAAACTTACAGTTGGGTGAGGCAATAAACAAGCCACTTGTTGGAACCTGTTCAAGTTGAGCTTTCTGTTATGTTGACCAAAGCATCCTGATACAAGGACTTCTACTTCCTATTTCTCTTCCCTAGAAGTCTTGGATGAATTCATTCACCATGGATAGCTCATGGAACATACGTAGCACCAGCACCCTTTACTCCAGTCAAGCAACTGTGCTCTGCAAGCTTGGGTCTGTCTGTGTAGGTATATTGCAATTCCAGCCTGCAAAAAGAAAGAGGGAGAGAGGAGAGAGGGAGAAGAGAGAGGAGTGAGAGGAGAAAGAGAGATAGAGAGAAAGAGAGAGAGAGAGAGAGGAAGAAGGAGAAGAAGGAGAAGAAGAAGGAGGAGGAGGA
>PVLC010036829.1:0-15590 GCA_004027655.1 Graphiurus murinus | reverse complement strand
CTTTCTCTGCATCAATTGAGATGATCATGTGATTTTTGTCTTTGAGTTTGTTTATATGGTGAATTACGTGGATTGTTTTTTGTATGTTAAACCATCCTTGCATTCCTGGGATGAACCCGACTTGGTCGTGATGGATAATTTTCTTGATGTGGTTTTGAATGCGCATTGCTAGTATTTTGTTTAGCAGTTTTGCATCTAGTTTCATCAGTGATATAGGCCTATAGTTTTCTTTTCTTGAGCTGTCTCTATTTGGCTTTGGTATTAATGTGATATTGGCTTCATAGAAAGTGTTTGGGAGGGTCCCGTTTCTTTCAATTTCACGGAATAGTTTGAGTATTGGGATTAGTTCTTCCATAAATGTTTTATAAAATTCACTTGGGAAACCATCTGGCCCTGGGCTTTTGTTTGATGGTAAACTTTTTATTGCTGTTTCTATTTCTTTGATTTTTATTGGTTGATTTAAGTTTTCTATATCTTCTTGACTCAATTTAGGAGGGTTGTATGTGAGTATTTGCTTTCTATAACAAAGTCCTTTAGGACTTTCCACAAATCTAAGCCAGGTATGGAATACTCAAAACACTTGAATGATGTGAAGCACAAGCCTAAAGTTTTTTAGTTGAAGTGAGCAAATGAGAGGTGTTCATGCCTACTATGTGATAGTGGCATTCTCTGGACAAGTTGTGTCTTTTCGGTGACCCCTATATACTCCCTATGCACTCTAAAGCACCTAGAAGAATCTGTAAACTTTAGCATTTAGCGAAAGGGGAAATCTGACTTAAAGATCTATGTCCTTAGAGAGGTCGCTCATTTGAGTTTGGCAGAAAGTTGAATGGGTGATCAAAGGGCTCCCTGTTTAGTGAGCATGCACTATGTTCAAGGAACTTTACAAGGATTAGCTTTCCTTATCCTCACAGCAGCTCAGGAAGATAGGGAATGTTAGGATCATCCTTATTTTACAGGCAACTCAGAATCAGAAGGATCTAAAAACTCACCCAATGTTACTCAGCTTAAAGTGGCACAGTTGGTACTCAAACATAGGTGATGAGAGGCCACTGCCTACACATTTTGCCACTATCCTATACTATCTCTCAGAGGTCCCCAATGCAGTGAAGTGTGGTTGGAGAACTGGACTCTAGGTGCGATTTAACCACTCCTTGGAATCTATGATTCCAAGACATCATCAGGAATCCTAAGATGCACCATTGATTCAGAAACAGCTTTTGGGTAGGAACACAAATCCCATGGTCTAGTTAAATTGTATGACAGTGTATTAGTTAGGGTTGGTCATTGACTCTGTTCACCTCTGTCACTTAATAGAGGAGTTGGGGTGTGCAATACCTTGGAGAACTTACTGAACCTCTCTGTGCCTCAGTTTCTTCAGCTGTCAAAGAGAGGAAAACTTTACCTGACTCATAACTCTTAGGGTTATAAATAAGCACCGATAAAACACATAGAATACCATCTGACACACTAAGTTGGGATATGTGTTAGCTATCATCAATATCATCATTATATATTCTGATTTCAGAAATGACAAAATGGGAAAAACACACTTTTGAAAAGCCAAAGAATAATGACATTGATCTGATTCATTTGCTGTGGGCCTAAATTGTGCATATTGTCTTATAATTCCATAATCTATGTGACCTAAATATTATCCACCTGTGCTACACCAAGGGTCAGTTATTTTTCTAAAACTCTGGAGAAAAAGGTTTTTTTTTTGCCTTATATACATTTGCTTCTCAGTGGGATGATCATCAACAAGCCCCTTTTTGGGGGAGTGGGCCCTTTCTGGCCACTGCTCACCACTGAGCCTGTCACCCCATGGAGCTTTGCATAATGACCATTTCCAGTGCACTGCTGCTCCTCTGCCTGGACTTCAACCCCAACTGAACATGGATCAAGTCATTCTCCCTCTGTTGTCCCCACAACTCCATCACACAGAGTTCTAAGAGAATATTGGTCTTTACTGGAGGCTTGAGAATGGAAGTAACTGAAAATATCATAATAAGAGAGGAAGGGAGGCCTGCAGAACTATTCACTCAAAAAGAATTTGCTGTTGTACTGTACAACAAAAAATCATTAAAGAATCAACTCCTACACGAAATCCTTCTATCCAGTTTCTAACTTTTCTCTCCCCTGTTGAAAGCTGTGAGCTTTTCTTCTATGCTTCCACTTTTAAGGTGGAAATTACTGCCTTCTTTTAAAGAAATCCCACCCCATCATAGCAAGCATTGAATGCTTATTGTGCTCCAGACACTGCTGTAAGCACCTTAAAAGGATTAACTACTGTATCTAATTTATTTTTGGAATGCACTTGTATTTCACATTTTTTGTTCTTTTTCTTATTGGTACATTATAACTATTCATAATAGGGAGATTCATTGTGATATATTCGTTCATGCACATAATATGTTGGTCAATTTCAATCTCTAATACGTTTCCTTTCCCTCTCCTCTTCCCTCTCCATGATCGTCTTTCCATGCCCTACTGGTCTCTCTTCTATTTTCATGAGATCCCTTCTTTTTCCTTTTTCTTTCTAGCTTTCATGTGTGACATAAAACATACAACCCTTGACTTTCTGAGTCTGGCTTATCTTGCTTAGTGTGATGTTCTCCAGTTCCTTCCATTTATCTGCAAATGGCATTATTTTGTTATTTTTAAATACACTTTTATTGGTGCATTGTAGTCTCACATCATAATGTAGTTCATAATGATAGTGACATCCATGCACACAGCACTTGATGAGTTTTCCCCTGGTTCCCTCCCCACTCCTTTCCCTTCCCCATACATGATATTGAGATTGGAACTGGTAATTTCACATATGTATATAATGTCAGTGGAAATGTTTCCTTCATTAATTCTCCCTCCCCTCCCCAAACCACCTCTCTAACTCCACTGGAGTCTCTCCTCTAATTATCTAAAGTCCTTCTTATATCCCAATTACTCCCTAAGCTTCTGCATATGAAAGAAAACACATGACCCTTCACTATCTGTGATTGGCTAATCTCACTCAATCATGTTCTCCAGGTCTATCTACTTTTCTGCAAATGACAATTTTATTCTTCATTATTGCTGAGTAGAATACCATTGTGTGTATATCCCATAATTTTGTAATCCATTCATCTGTTGATAGACACCTAGGTTGGTTTCATGACTTGGCTATTGTGCATTGTGCTACTATAAATATGGATATGATATATTTTGTTCTTCTTTATGGATGAATAAAACTCCATTTTGTGTGTGTGCATATGTATATATTGCAATATATATGATACATATACATATATATTGCAATATATACATATGCATATATGTATATGATACATATACATATATATTGCAATTTAATATATCTGAAACCAGGACAGGTCTTAAAAATCAATGAAATATATTTTACAGGGAAACTTTTTTTCCTTTTGTAGAGGTACATAAAATTACAGACTGGGACTATTTTTTGTTTTGTTTTTTAGAACTGGGGATTGAACCCAGGGACATTCTACCTCTGAGCTATACTCACAGATGTTTTAAAAAAATTTTTTGTTGTGAAATAGGGTCTCACTAGTTACCTGAGTCTTACTAAGTTGCTGAGGCTGGTCATGAACATGTGATCCTCCTGTCTCAATCTCCCAAGTACTGGGATTAAAGGTGTGTGCCACCACATATAGCTGTCATAATTGATGATGTCTTAGATTCAAACTATGTCAATTTAATCTTCACAATGACTCTATCATATACGGTTGGAGTTGAGGCACAGATAGGTTCTATACTAGCTAGTAATATCAAGGTTACTCAAGGTCACACAACTAAGTAGGGGATTTGAACCTTAGGCAGCTTGACTCAAGTTTTGTACCCCTGGGAGAGGAACTGATCCTCCTGGATTACTATCTCATGGGTCCCCATTAGTGACCAAAGATGGTCCAGTATGATTCATACTAAGGCAGAGAAGTCTTTTCTGAAGGTTTACAGAATCTGCTCAGCTGGTCCTATCTGATTATATTTAGAGTTATACCGTTAAGCAAAGCAAGTGCCAGTGTTTGGTTTTTCTGCATCCCCTTTCAGATTGTGCCCCCAACCCAGGGTGGAGAGGGATTCCAGAGATATTGAAAGTATACTTGTCATAGAGTCACCTACCCCAAGGACTAGAAGAAGCTTTAAAATGGAAAGTTTTTTTCTATTTTGGAGGCCAGGGCAGGACTACCTTCAACAATTTCTGAGAAGTGAGGCTGGGTAAGGATTCACTATTCTTCTGTCCTAATCACATTCTTGGGGTGGAGCAATGAGGCAACATTGCCATAGGGAATTTTTTAAAAGAGAATACCTTATTGTCTGTGTGACTAAATGTTTTTTATATGTGTCATGTTTTCTACAAAAAATGTAAATATGTTCCTTTATCTTGTTCTATTTAGCAAGTTTTACTATCAAAATTACTTAATTTCTTTTTTTAGACACTACACAAAGCTGTCCAATGGAGAGAGGCAAGATTTATTTTATTGGGTACATTTAAAGTGTACAATAGGATATTTTGATATATGTATCTTGATTTAATTTCTCTAGTTGAGCATTCTGTAATAAAGATTAAATCAGCATGTGCACCACATTTTGGTCATTTTTTAAAACAATAACTAACCTTGAAAACTATATTTTGCTTTCTGCTCTTCGTGGGCCCCTATTGGTGTGTTAGCAATAGATTATACTTTTTGAAGAATTTAATGGTTAAATACATTTGAAAACTTCTAACAAAAATATGGAAATTTCAAATTAAGAGTTGAAATATTCATCATACTCAAGACATGAAATCAATCAAGGTAACCATCAATGCATGAATGAATAAAGAAAATGTGGTACATATACACAACAGGATATTATTTATCCATAAAAATGAAATCCTATCATTTGCAGTAACGTAGATAGAACTGGAGGGCATTATGTTTGGTGAAATAAATGAGGCACTCCATGCTCTCTCATATGTAGAAACTTTAAAAGTTGCTTTCAGAGAAGTAGAGATTGAAATAGTGATTATTGAGACTAAAAAGTGTGAAGGGAGGGGAGATAGAGAAAAGTTGGATAACAGGTACCAACATACAGCGAGATAGGAAGAATTAAGTTATATTGCTCAACAGCAGCAAAGTAGTATGACTATAGTTCACAATGTTTTATTATATATTTAATAAAGAACTAGAAGTGAAGTGTCTTAAGGTTTTCAGCACAAAGAAAGATAAATGTTTAAGACGGAAATGCTAATTACCCCAATTTGATTTTTATACACTTATCAAATTATCACACTCTACCCCATAAATATGTAGAAACACTATGTGTCAATTAAATGTTTTAAATGAAAAATAAAAACAAAAAATGAAGAGCTGAGTAAAATAAATTAACCTTCTCTGGGTCATATTTCAAAAAGTTTGCTCTCTGCTTTTTTTTTTCAAGATATACCCTCTCTGTGCAGATATTTTTTGTGTTTCTTTTATGCTGTTAGTTTTGGAAACAGCACTACTCTGCTCCGCTTACTTTAAAAATACTTGGAGCTACTATCCTATCCCAAAGTTCTATAGATTCTATAGATGTGGCTGTGATATGGAAAATCACTTGTTTGTCAGTAAAATAAATTGAACCACAATCCATTTTCCAAAACAAGACTATGACTTGCCTGCCATTCCCTGCCATGTGTCTACTTCTTTGAAGTGTCACTTCCCATGGGCAAAAGCAATTGCTGGGTTAAGCTCTAAAAACGTCTTGACAAAGTCTAGTGCCACAATCCATGCATATATCCCCTTACACTTTCATTCTTAAAACTAGTGTAAGAGAATCATGAACTGTGGCTCGGAATTTCACTCTCACTCTGAACTGTCTTTAGCTAGGATCTATACCTCTATGTATTTCATGACTTAACCTCATGATAAGGCAGAATACATTGGAAGCCAGAGAGTCTGATATTTTCCCTTCACTTCAGCAACTTCTCACTAGTGTGAGAAAATGTCTTTTTGCATTTCTGCTTCTTTGAATTTTGAAGAGATATGAAGTTTAGTATATTCGTAGATATGTGCTACTATTACCACAGTTAACTTTAGAACATTTTTGTGAAACCCTATACCCCTTAACTATTATCCCCTACCTCCAATCCCTTTCAGCAACTAGGAACCTTTCTGTCTCTACAGATTTCTCTATTTTGGACTTTTAGATGAATGTCATCATATACCATGAGATATTTGGTGTCTGGCTGCTTTCTGTTAGCATAATGTTTTCAAAGTTCATTTGTGTTGTAGTACTATCGATATATCATTCCTTTTAATGAGTAAATAATATTCCATTGTATGAACATACCACAGATTGCTTCAACAAAGGGACCTAAATAGAAGCCATGGGGAGTAGTAAGTAGGGACAAGGGCTGATGTCAGTAGGCTTGATGGAGCTTAGGACCTGACAATTCTCAGATTCTGAGAATAGATGGGGTACAGAAAAATCATATAGGGCTCTCAAGGCCTTGTAGGTGGACAGAGTCCTTTGGTCTAGGTTTTCATCAGACCACTTTCCAAGCTTGCTGTATTAGAGCTGTAGTAGAAGAAGGAGAATAGAGTAGATATGCAGAAATGAGCAGAAACATCAAGGGAGAGACCATGGGCCTCTGGAGGGAAAGCCAAAAAATTTAGTTCCTCACTTCCTGTTCTAGATGTCACTGCTGTGTGTGTCTTGGGAACACCATAAGATCTTGGTCTCTTTAAAATGACCATTACTCCGACAACACACAGACTTTATTGTTGAACCAGTTTGAATGGATCTCTGTTGCTTACATCCAACAGAAACTTGACTGAAGTATGTGCAGAATGAGCATAGAACCGGGAGTCTGCAGTAGAGAAGGAAGAGTGTCGGGACATCAGAATTTCAGGAGGATGGTGAGCATTAGTTGGGCAGGACTAGGGCAACCCAGCAGCATGTGGCACAGGAAGGAGAAGGTGACTGGTGACAAAATGAAGGACAGGGGGTGGAGGCTTCTCCAGAGCTTCCTGCCCAGTGCCAGACATGTGTGAGAGAGAGAGAGAGAGAGAGAGAGAGAGAGAGAGAGAGAGAGAGAGAGAGAGACAGAGTGTGTGTGTGTGTGTGTGTGTGTGTGTGTGTGTGTGTGTGTAGTGTATGTGGAGGAGCAGGCTCTCACAGTAAAATCTCACCCAAGGCAGGATATGCAGTAGATCTGGAGCCTGAGAAGGCATGAGGGATGATCAGGCTCAGGGGACAGAAAGAGCACCACCTAGTCCTCCGTTGCCTCAGATACAGATACAGATACAGCCACATCTTTCATTTAACCATTGTTTTATTTTGGTCCAAAACATTCTGGTCTAACATGCCTCTGATGAGAGAAACTGATATCAAGTCAAGCAGGGATAAATAAAAAAGCTTAGGAATACAAGTAAGGGAAGAGTGTCTAATGGAAAGCTTTTTCTAGACTTTCTTCTTGAAATCTGTATCTGTAGAGATGTGCACAGACTGTAATCCTGAAGTGAATACATAAAGAATTATTTATGGAACTCCTCAGCTAATACATAAAAGATTCCTGGTAAATAGAAGCACAGATGATTCTGCAACCAGTGACATGGGGAAATATGAATACCTAGCATTACTGTCCCAAGGGTAGCTGGAGGAGTTTCTTAGGGCCCTCTCAAGCAGGGTAAGACCTTAGAATCCCTCTGACATCTGGGCTCTAGGCAGCCTTCTACTCAGGAAGCAAGACTTTATACACTTTAAAATGTGACTGTAATCTCAGTACTTGGGAAGCTGAGACAAAAGGATCACAGTTTCAAAGCCAGCCTCAGCAACTAAGTGAGGCCTTTAGCAACTTGGCGAGACCTTATTTCCAAATTAAAAATAAAAATAGGGCTGGGGGTGTAGCTCAGAGTTAGAATGTCCCTGGGTTCAATGCCTAGTAAAACACACACACACACACACACACACACACACACACACACACACACACAAGTGGTGGGCATACCATGAGTATATGTCTAAACTTATTGAAATTTCTGCTAAATGTATGCAATTTGGTGTATATCAATTATATCCCAACAAAGCTACAAAAAAGATGAAATTCTTTCCTTTTTCTCACTCTACAAGTTCATTATGTTTATTATGGAGAAAATAAAAGCATGTAATAAAGCATTAAGGAGATTTTTAAGGCTCCATGGCAACCTCAGAGATAGCCATTGGTCACTTAGTGCTGTTTGTTAATTGCAGCCCCCATTTTTTCTATATTCACATCAGTCTCCCTGGCTTCTTGCCAGTGCCAGACCAGCATGCCTGTGAAATCTGATGCATGCTAGCCTGGCAGGGAGAAGCAGAAGTTGAAACAATCCTGCCACCTGCTGCCCGGCCTGCTTTCCTAAGCAGTTTTTCGGTTCTTTCCAACTCCCTTGCTTTTAAAAAAATGTCTAGTGTTGGTATTTTTCTAATTATAAAGGTAATATGTGCTGCTAGAAAATGCAAATAATAGATATGCATATGAAGTAAAAAATTAATCCCATTCTCCAGAGATGTTTTATGTGTTTGCATAAGAATATATAATTCATTCATTCACAAATATTTCTTTAGGGCCTCTTCTGTGCCAAGCTGCACACTGGGGTCAAATGTGAACTAAAGGTCATTTCTTCCTTGTTTGGGATTATATTTTAGTGCAAGGAAACAGTTCCCTAAACAAATCAACAAGTACTCCATAAGGCTTCAAGTGATGACAGGGAGAAAATGAGACACAGTTAGAAAAATGGAGTATGCCCAGAAAGATGGAGAAGAGGTCGCTATTTTATAGAGTGGAAAAGAAAGGACTCTCAGAGAAGATGGCATTAGGCAGGCCCTTTAAGGAAGTGCAGGAGGAACTAATATATCTCTCTGGAGCAAGAGTAAAGGACAGGAACAGAAACATACTTGAGAAACATCAGGAGGCTTGTGTGGTTGAAACAGAGTGACTGTGTCTGAAGTAGTGACTATAGAGGTAGAATAACAGAGGACAAGGCCACTGAGAGAACGGGCTATAAGAATCCACCTTGATATGACTACAGCCATCTTAGTCTTAACCACCATTTTGTGGTGACTCTAGCACACGTCAATAAGATAGTCAGCTGAGTGTGCTGTGCTGATCATTGACACCCAGGCAGTGTTTCAACTGATATTGGACATGTTAATCGTGTCTGAGAAAGGCCATATTTGCCATAGACCACCTTTATCTAACTTAGAATACAAACCCCTTCCTCTTGCCTTGGAGCATGGGGATTCTACTGTCTTGCTGTTGCCCCCAACAATGTTTCTTTTCATAAAACCCCAATAAACTTCACCTTGTGCTACCCTGGATCTGTCTCTTTTTTTTTTTTTTTGGTCTCATGGCAACTTCCACTATTGGTGGCCAGTTCTTATACACCAGGATTCTGTTTCTTCAAAACACAAGGATAGGGTAAGCTCAGGTCAACCCCAGGAACTGAAGGGACAAGGAGGAGAAACAACTTTCCCTGAAGCTAGTGAGAGTTAGAAATATGGAGGAAGGACCTTGCAACAGCAGCCACTGGAATGTTTTGAGTAGAGAAGAGGTACATAGTCTAACTTCATGTTTCAAAGTGTTGCTCTGGCTACCATGTTGAGAACAGACTGCAGAAGCAGGGAAGTAAAGAGAGATGGAAAGCAGACAGCTGAGGACTGGGGTAATCCCATGTGTAAAGGTTAGAAAGATAAGAAAGACCTAGCAAGGTAGGGAATAGACCAATGAAAGGGACATTGGTTTGGTAGGGAAGGGAATAAAGTATATCAGGGAGGATGGAGTAACACGCTGTGTCAAATGTTGTTCTGGGTCAAGTAAGAGAAAGTCTGAAAATTTGCTGTTACATTGGAAATGTGGAGGTAACTGGGGGAATATGGAGGTGCTTGGTGACTTTGTTATGCATATGCAGTATGGGAGCACAATCTTGAAATAGTGGGTTCAAGAGAAAGATGGTGGTAGAAACTGTGGGACACTGCAAACACCAGGAAAATAGAGAACAGAGTGATTGAGGGGACAGTGCAACAAGAACTCCAGCCATGAACAGTTCTTCCCAACATCTGGTCTTTAAAGGGTAGAGAGTGGAGTGGGACGAAGAGCTGCTATTTTATAGGAGACAAAAGAGACATGGTAACTAAATGCAATGGGTGACTCTCAACTGGATATAAAGGTAAAAATTTTGTCAGAAGTATAATGAGATAATTTAGGAAATAGAAATGTTAGCTGTTAAATTGTTACATCTGTATAAAATTCTTAGGTGGGATAATGGCACTGTGCTTTTGCAGGAAAATACCCTTGTTTTGAGGAGACACATGCTGAAGTGTTTAAGGGTGAAGTGCTATTGAAATGTCTACAACTTACTTTCAAGTGTCCCAGAATTTATGAGTGTGTGTGAACACACACAAACACACACACAGACACACACACACTCACTCACTCATTCACATGCATTTACACATGTATATAGAGCAAATGTGTCAAAACACTAAGCATTTTAAGGGAAATGTAAATTCAAAATACATATCTGGTTCTTACAGCATTGCTTCAGGATTACCTGGGATACTTCTTAAAAAATAGATTTTGGAGTCACATGTATTCCCTTACTCTCTTTTCTACTTGCATATTATTGCAATTACATATTTTATTATTAATTTTTGTGGTACTTGGGATTGAACTCAGGGGCATTCTACCTTCAAGCTATACCCTAGCCCTAGGCCTATTTTTTAACTTTTATTTTGAAACATGATCTTGCTAGGTTGATGATCTAGTAGAAAAGTAACTAAAATGGAAGACCATGTGCCCAGACAACCTCCTGAGGAAAAGGTTGTAAGTCAGGTAAGTAGGAGCTTGCTCAGGAATTTCCTGAAATCACTAACTGCCAAGTTTCAACTTTTGTAAGCCCACCTGCCTACTTCTGCCCTTTATTCTAAAAAATGAGAGCTCACGTGGAGCTCGGGGCTGGAGTTTTTCAGGAGCTGTCCTAACTTCGGCCCGCTGATGTAATAAACTCTTTTCCACCCTAATTGGTGTTGGGTCACTATTTCCAGAGAATTTCTGCAACAATGAGAATCTTACTACATTGCTGAAGCTGTCCTTGAATCTGTGATCCTTCTCAAGTACTGGGATTACAGGCATGTGTCACCACGCACAGCTGTATTATTAACTCTTTAAGATGTCTTTTAAATTTACAAAAGTAAAACTTAGGTGTTGAAAAAAACATGAAACAACAAATAAAAACACCTCCTCCTCCTAAAATATTATAGAAGCACCATAGGAACACATCTGTCTTATGCTTCCCAGAGATCATACCCACTAACAAAAGCTTCTTTTGTTTTCTTTTTTTTTTTTTCTTTTCGCGGTACTGGGGGTTGAACTCAGGGGCATTCTACCTCTGAGCTATACCCCCAGCCCTATTTTTTATTCTTTATTTTGAAACCGAGTCTCACTAAGTTGCGGAGTGCCTCACTAGGTAGCTGAGGCTGGCCGCGAACCCGGATCAGTCTCAGCCTCCCGAATGCTGGGATTACAAGCGTGCGCCACCACACTTGGCTCTTCTTTTGTTTTCTTATAGTCTGTATTTATTCATATGCATATTTGAGGTTTCCCCCTTTATTTTGCATAAATGGGATTGTAGTATGAATAATTTTCTGTGTCCCATTTTCTTTTCCCTTAATATCATATCTTGAACATCTTCCCATGTGGGTGGATGCAAACCAACTTCCTGATCTTTATCAGATATGCAGGAGTCCAGTGAAGGATGCACCATAATTTATCCATTTCCTTAGTGACAGACATTTGCATTGTCTCATATTTTGTAAAGAAAAAAAGTGGCTCATAATGCTACATTGTCTCCATACAAAAAATATCACCCATGGTGAGCAGGGTAATAAAATATATGTTTGGGTGGGAGGGTTTTTTTTTTTTTGGTGCTGGGGATTGAATCCAGGGGCATTTCTACCTCCAAGCTATATCCCCAGACTTTCTGAAACAGGGTCTCGCTAGGTTGCTGAGAGTCTCATTAAGTTCTTAAACCAGTGATCCTCTTGTGTTGTATCACCTGGTTTGTTTATCTTTTTTATGTACAATAATAAGGAGGGATGGAAATAGCCCTACCCCTCCCTGGGCTGTCATCATTATGGACAAACAAATCAGGAGGACAATCTGAGTCTTAGACTCATTTCTTACTACTAATTTCTTGAGGGAGATGGGTTAGGTAGGGTACAGAGAGTAGGGAAAGCATATTCAAATTTGTATTCCAATAAAAAACTGTCTTCTCATTTAATGAAATGAACAACTAGAAACATTAGCAACTATCTCCTGAAGACCTTCATGTCTCTGGCTTATTTTTGTCACAATTCCTACTCCAGTAACCTTTCTGGTAATAGAAATGAAATAGATTTGGAATATGTTTAGCTCAAATCTTTTCCCAGGAATTACTAGAATGTTCCTTTCTTATTTCACCCCAGGGGAAGCAAAGGAAAGGAAAATTTGGGAAAAACAAACTGGAAGGCTTAGGTTAAAAATAAATCACTAGTAAGCAGTAGAGTTTTCTTTCTAAATCAGACCCTGGGCAATCCTAAGGACTGCAATGATTGTTTCATGACATTCAGTCTTTTCCCCATCATTCCTAAAGTGAGAGACTTTTCTTGTTGTGAATCAGACAAATTAGATAATCTTGAACAGAAAGAAAGTTCTCCAGACCATCTTAGGGACTCAAACTTTCAACATGATATAACTTTGATTTTCCATTATCCCTACTTTACCTGAGATAAGAACCTTTGATGTGCTTCTCACCAGGAACACTATGTCTTTTTTTTTTTTTTTGAGATTTCCATTTCAAATATGAAATGAAATCAGTGGCTTTGTTCTTCTTCAGCTGTGCAGTTGGAAGTTTAACTGTGAATGTGGTCTGGCAATTTTCCCAGCAGGTCCCGTCATCTGGCCTCTTTGGATTCTGAAGACTCACAGGATGGGGAAACTGAAATTTTTGTAGGCTCTTCAGAGAATTCCATGTGACCTGCAGGATTCAAAATGGCTCTCACCAATGACCATGAGAATGAACTAGTTGACTCTAGTAAGAACCTGGCGCCAAGGGGGTTTCAATTATTAAGCTACTAATGAGAATCTGTCAAAAATTCCACACGGGTATATTCTAAGAAATGGAAGTTTATAAATAGTAATAAAGCCAGGTGTGGTGGTGCATGCTTGTAATCCCAGTACTTGGGAGAATTTTGGTTTTGTTTGTTTTGATTAAGCACCTACTTTGTTGGCCACTATAATTGTGCTGGTGCTATATCCTAATACAAAATATACTCAGTTAAATAGTGTCCCCCTCAAAGTGCATGTCCTTTCAGAACCTTTGAAAATTTAATTATAGATCTAATGAGTTAAGTTAAGTTATATTGGACTAAAGTAGACCCTAAATCCAATGACTGATATCTTTATGAAAATGTCATGAAAACAAATTTCATGTGTGTCAGGTGTGTGCCACACATGGTGGCATACACCTGTAATTCCAGTACCTGGGAGGCTGAGACAGGAGGATCACAAGTTGACAGCCAGTTTCAGCAACCTAGTGCTGCCCTTTGTAACTTAGCAAGACCTTGCTTCAAAATTTAAAAAACAAACATGAAAAGAGCCGGGGATGTAACTCAGAGATAGAATGCCCCTGGGTCTAATCCTCAATACCAAAAAAAGAAGGTCATATGAAGACACAGAGACATACACGATTCTCCCTCAGCACATCCAAAGGAATGACACCTTGGTTTCAGACTTCTGACTACTAGAGAACTATAAGAGAATAAATTTCTGTTGTTTCAAGTCTTCTAGTTTGTGGTAACTTTACAAGAATTATATTGAAACTTCAGGTCTAGGACATATAATGTATGTCCATTTAATTGCTTTCATTAGAATCTCTGGATTTGTAAAATCCAGAGTTTTGATTTTAATGTTTCACTGATCAACTATGTGATCTCTGGTGGAAGCAATATCACTCTGGAGGCAGCATAGATCAGAGGCTGAATGCTCTAGCCACAGCCTCAAACTCATCCAAAGTTTAACACCCAGCTGAGTAAAGTGTGTCCATTACTTAATCCCTCTCAACCTTCGTTTCCCCATATGTCTGTTGAAGATGATGTATTATTCACCTTATAAAATTACTGTGAAATGTTAATGTGGTAATAATAGGTTGAACCTTCTGAAATTTTCATTTCTGTAGGTAAAAACCAGTAGAATATTAGCAATTTTCAGTGGTTCAACCTATACACATGAAGCACAGTACACTTGATAGCATTGATTATTTAGTAGATAAAGGTTCCAGTAAGAGCTATATGGACCAGTTGAGTGACTTTATGTATCCTAGTGCTATGGTTCCAAAATATTTTTTATTTGTTAAGGAACTTTGTTTTTACTGGAGGATATTAATTTCCTCTAACACAGGGTGTGTATTTGCTTTTTTAAAGTAGAGACCCCTGTCTTGTTCATTTCTTTTTCCTTAATGCTTAGCAGAAGTACCTGGCACATAGGAAGGACATGATTAGTCTGTGGCAGAGAATGACTAAATGTAGGCAAAGTCAAGACCAGAGAAGAGGCAATTAGTTTTGATAATTTGGGTAAGTTTGCCCTGATCCTCCCCAAGGATCTGTTGAGATTAAGTTGAGATGAAGTCTTTTAAATTGTCAATAGTGAATACTGATTTTTACAGAATCAAATACTCATCATTTCCCCTTACTCAGTAAGCATTTAAAAAGAAAAGAGGAAAATGTTGAAACGATTGACTTATTGGTGGGAGAGGTAAAGATGACCAGCAATAAATCCTTTGGGAAAATATGTAGAAAAAAAGTCCTATAAAGATGGGAAAAGTAATTTTCTATGTGTAGGGAAAATATAGTGTTATTACTAATACAAGTGACATTTCTAAAACAGTTTAAATGTGGTTTTATAGTATTACTTTTTTAGGAAGGGTATAAAGTAATTTGACAAGCATTTAATTTCTACATTTCCTTGGGGATAGAGGCCGATTATAAAGTATTGGCTCCAAAATAGTAAATGAAAATTCCTGCTATACCACAAACCATTATGTGGTGGGTTTTAAATCACTAGACTGTTACAAGACTAAATATCGTAGTTGCTTTTAAAACATATAACAACTATTGATTTTTATTTATTTATTTATTGTTCCACAATTTATTTTAAATTTCTTTTTTTTTCATTTTTTATTTTTTTAGCATGGATTTTTATACATTTCTTGGGTACAACAGGGTTAATCACACATCTTTGTTGGGTACAAGCTAGTACAGGTAAAGACATCCATGCACACATTTCTCATTAACCCTTCCCCACTTTCCACCCCACCTCCCTCCTTCTCCCTCCTTCTCAAGGTCAGTTTAGTGATTGACTTTGATGTGATCTTGTAAGTACATCATGCTCATTAGGGTGTCCCCCCTCCTCCCATTACCTTCCATTAAGTCAAATTCTTTGTTCACCTAAGAATTCTCCTTCACCTGGAGTCCCTCTTATGTCCCATTTTCTCCCTAGCTTCCACATATTAGGGAGAGCATTTGATTTTTAACTTTTT
>PVLC010036828.1:0-15595 GCA_004027655.1 Graphiurus murinus | reverse complement strand
TGTTATGGAGAAAAAAGGGTTATAAAATAGTATGCATGGCCTGATCCTATCTTGTTAAAATTTTTGTTTAAAAAGTTTAGATGAAGCCGGGAGTGGTGGCGCACGCTTGTAATCCCAGCATTTGGGAGGCTGAGACTGGAGGATCCGGGTTCGCGGCCAGCCTCAGCTACCTAGTGAGGCACTCCGCAACTTAGTGAGACTCGGTTTCAAAATAAAGAATAAAAAATAGGGCTGGGAGTATAGCTTGGAGGTAGAACACCCCTGAGTTCAATCCCCAGTACCGCAAAAAAAAAAAAAAAAAAAAGTTTAGATGAATAACTGCTTAAATCCAGCTGAGTATATATAAGTATATATATGAGTCATTTTTTGCATTTTTCTTTTACTAAGTCGTATTTTCTATAGGGGATGCTTATTACCTGGGAATAAAATCATATTACATTTTTTACAAAAATGTTTTCCTTAGCTGGAATAGCCTTGTTTCAATTTCATTTTTACATTTTAGTTTCATTGTTATATATCTTACAAATTTTCCTCAACACTGAGACATTTGAATTCCCAAGAGAAGAAAAAGCTTTCTCTGTCTGTGCTTTTCTTTGTAGCTTCTGGGCATCAAACTCTAGTGCATCTCTACACTTCTCCCTACTTTTAGCAGAGTAGTGGGAATTATATGTTGGGGCTTTTGCCACATGTTAAGGAGGATGCCGAGCAGGAACTGGAGTTTCCAAGCTTAGTAATTTTTACCCTTCCCTTCATTCCATTTAGACAACAATCCTTTATGTGAGAAAAGTCAGTCAAATCTACAACAGAAGGCAAACATGTTTTCTTATCCATCACAAAACTTAGCAGAAAGATGTTTTCTGCAGATTTATCTGGCACAGTGATCAGTCCAACAATGGAGCTTCTGTGCCAGCTTCTTTCATTTGCACAATGCATTGTCCAGTAGCAAACAAAGATGCATTTTCATAATTCTTATGTCTGTCAATAGGAGGTGTGGGGTAGAGGACCACTTTTCTCATCACCCAGTGGTAAAACAGCAAATAATTTTCCCAGGATCACACTCTTGCAAAAGGGACAGGGGCACATGCCCATCAGGTTCATATAGGGAGGATAAGTGACAGCAGAGTTGACAAGTCTTTTTTGAAAATATTCTTGTTCTTCTTATTACCCTGGCATCTGCTATGGTGGGTTCCCTCCTTTCTTATGGAAGAGAAGTGGGTTTAAGAGAATTTAAATTCTACATGAGGTCCTATATATTTGGTTAACCCCAATCAGGCTTGCCTTTCTCAAAGCTTTATTAGTTTAATCATTTTTCATTTTAGCAAATATTTTGTTTTGCAGTCTAATGACTAAACCCATTGGTTATCTTTTTGACTTTTTGATTACAGCAACTTACTAGAGACTTTTTATTATTATCCTATAAGTTCCTCAGACTTGCATTCTGTGGTATGAGCTATGTAGTCTACATTTTGTGAGCTCTTTTAATTGAGTCTCTGAAGTGCGGACTTGTTTTGAGAAGGTCACATTAGTTTTCAATAATCTGATGTTAATTTTAGAATCTCTTGGCTTTCATTTAAATACAAAATTCTATTAGATTCTTCTTAATTATTTCATCAAGTGAGTCTGGTTTCCATGTTGTAAGGAGTCTTTCTTTTACAAAAGGTCAGCCATATTGACATATTTTCAGTTATATTGCTTTTTTTATGGTCTGTAAGTAGACAATTTCATAGCCAGCTAAGAAGGGGGAGGAGGCAGGAGAGAGATAATGAGTACACCACCTGGAAAATGCATAGTTCATTGACTTTCTTTTCTTTTTGTTCCTTAGCTGTTGGACATTTTATTCATGCCTCATTTTTATTTTAAGAAATATGGGATCTTGGAGATTGAGTAACATTTCAAATAGTTAGCTTTGCTTTGATATAGTTGACATTTAGGTAAATATGACCTTTTGGATTCTCTGTGGAGTATATACTTTGCTGTTTCAAAATAATATAATTAAAACAAATTCAACTTGATAAAAATGTATTGAGGCTCTGTGCTATACACTGTAGGCAAAAAAGAAATGCATAGCTTCTTTTATCAGGAGCTTATAATATAAGGGGGAGTTAACTTCTTACAAAGAAGATCTGTTTTGTGTTTTGAGTATTTGAGAATAAGAGGATGTGAACACTTACTACGGTGGTAGTAAACAATCTTAATTATTTACTTAGTCCCCTGTCTGTATAGATTTTCTAAAGTTCTTTGAAAATTACTTCAGCTTAAAAAAAAACCCAGAGCTATATGTCTTTAGAAGGACTTGCGTAGCATAGCTACCACTTTAAAAAGATACACTTGTACAAGAAATGCTCAGAGAAGAACCAAATCAATCAAGGGTAGAATGATTTCCACAAGTGGACGATAAAAAAGTGATAAATTGCAGGAAATATGATTGCAGTCTATATACTCACTGAATACATTCCAAAATGGATACAAACTGGCCTACCAAATATGTGTAATTTGCATACAAATGAGCACACCACATTTTAGATACTAATGTATACAGAGTTTAAAACTTGAAACAGGTTCACTTTAGCATAAATAATAGCAAGTGCTACTTTTTACAATGGATAGTTATAGGAGTCATTCAGGCAGAGACAATAAATGGGCCTTTTGAGGTTGATATCATATATGGCAACTACTTTGTTCACCCATAAAATATTTCTTGTTCCTACTTTTAGAGCTTGGATGTGGTGCTGAATGAATATTTTTAGTCGAGTCTCATATAACATCATTAATTCTTAGATTGCTATTTTAAAATGAATTAAAATGACATTCTTGAAAAAATGTTCTTAAATGGCTAGTATATATCACACATGTTCAAGTACAAAATGCAAAAAAAGCACATGAATTTGTCCTTTTTATACTACCCACTCAGAGATGGCCAAGAAAATGCTATTTCACTATTACACATTAACCAACAACTGTTAAGTTTAGCAGTATATGCTACTGCCAGATTGTCTAATAAGGAAATTACTTTTCCTTCTAAGCACTTTCAAGGTAATTCAAAGTGTTATATTTGATCAGTGGGCAATTGTGTTTCCCTACTAAGCTTATCATAACAACAAGGTCAGATATGCTCCTCTTATTTTTAACACATAGCTCTGGTCATAGAGGCTGAACGAATGAGTGAGCAGAAGAGTGGGCAGTAGAACATGATTTGGGTGCACATCTTTGTTCTTTTCTGCTCTGAGCTCATTGAGATTAGTGGGGTAATCACTGTGTGTTTAACTATGCGTTAATGGACTGCATGAAATCCTTCATTCATAATGATATAAATGTGATTTTTTAAAAAAATTCCAACTAAATTCCAGCTAGGGATAGGTAAATAATAAATATATATATAATAACTATATATCTTAGACATGGCACTAGGTGGGTGTGGTACCTAATTCCAAGCAATGTTGAGAAGGGCTAATAATTTTCAGTATTTTGCTAGAATTGTACACATTGGATGATGCTTTTTCACTGAAATACATCCACCCTACCATATGCTTTTAGGCAATGCTATTCCAGAGAGGCTAATAATCAAATGAGATAGTATATGTGAAGGTTTAGAACAGTACTTGGGACAAACTGTTCAATAACCATTAGCCATTGTTATTGTGCTCCTTTTATTATTTAACCAGTAGCTTCGGGTTTACTACATAATAGCCATGGGGGAACTGATCTCCTTAAAAACCTGAGAGTGCTACAGCAGATCTTCAGTATTTTTGACTGAAAGGGTCTTTATCCTTATTTTCTAAAATGATTGGAGCTGGATATGGTTACCAATGCTTATAATCCCAGTACTTGGGAGGCTGAGACAATCACATTCCTTGCTTACCAACATTCACATTTTTTTTCTTCTCCTAACCCAAACCACATATTACTACCTTCCATGGATAAAACATATTAGGAGGAAAATGTTATAGGACAAGACAGTGCAGCAACATTAAATAAGTTTTAAAGAAGCAAGCAATGTTACATTTAAATTCACTAAAGGTATGGATTAAATATTTCTAACTAAATTTTCAAAGGATAGCATAACACTGAAACTGATAATAGATGAAAACCCAGCAAATGATTCTGAAGTAATTATCATAATTATAAATCTTTAGCAGGGCATGGTGGCACACACTTATAATTCCAGTACTTGGGAGGCTCAGACCGGAGGATAACAGGTTTACAGCCAGCCTCAGCTACTTAGTGAGGCCCTCCGCAACTTAGTGAGACCCTGTTTCAAAATAAAGAATGAAAAATAGGGTTGGGTTGTAACTCAGACTTAGAATACCCTGGGTTCAATCCCCAGTACCACACACACACACACACACACACACACACACACACACACAAAAAAAAAAAAGATGTGATTGGAATATAGTTATTTGCAGTTTGTCATCAGTTTTTAAGAATACAGTTTCTCCAGAACTTTACCTGCAGATAGATAAATTCTAGGAATAATTAAATTAGTTCAGAGCTAATTTTGTAGGTTGGAGAGCCAAAAAGGATTTACTGAGATCTGTGTGGGCAAGAGTTTCCCATTGTTGTCTGTTTGTAATGCTGTTAAAAAGCGGCCCTCTCTCTGGGTTCCAAAATCTTGATTTTTCTTGTGAATGTGCAGCTACAGATCTGGCCCTATCAGCTTCTTAACCCTTATCTGCCTTGCCTTAAGCAGTTGTGGGCTTCCAACTCTGTAGGGGCTTTCCATTCAGACATCTAAGAACACTCTGCCAATGGGCAATGACAAAGGAACATTTCAGGTTCACACTCCAAACTGTGTTGGTTTGGACAACCACTTCTGGTACATTCTAGAGTGGGAATAGGAGCAGCCTTTAAACATTGTTATTGTTTGATGATGTGCTGTTAATGTAATAGCTTTGACTTAAGACTGCACTTATTTTCATACTTTCAAATCCAACAAATTAGGTAATTTGCAGTTTGTTTCCTATTCATTGGTGCATGTTATTAAGGTCTTATGGTTTTCTTTCTCTAGTTAAATGAATAAAAGTGTATCAAGATTTATAAATTTCTTCTAAACATGTAAGAATCCAAAATTATGCAGCACGACACTTTTCTTTCATTTGCCTTTCATTTTTCTTCTCCTCAGGTAGTAAAGATATATTTCTGAAGGGACAAACACACATTTTTTTTTTTAACTAAAGAACTCTATTGTACATGAGTTTGCTAGTGTTGCAAATATCCATTGAATTCTTTCACATCAGTCATTTAATGGATCTCAGCATGTAGAAATAGGAGATGAAAGGCCATGGTTACTTCTTGACACAGTTCAAAATTTTGTTTTCTTTAGGTGTTCTGTTTCTGCTGTTTCTACTTTAGGGAAAATATTGTTTACATATAATAGCATTTATGGTTTCACATGATTATGAATGCATGATTTAATGTACCATTTAAAATAGTATATGCAAGTATAACACACTGATTTAATGAACAACAATGTCAATAAATGCCACTTTCAAACTTTGTCCGCGTCTTCTAGATTGCAGAAACATCAACAGGATAGGGTTAGTCATTTATAAAACTGTGATTTAAGAAACATTGTCCACCAAACTATCACTCTTCTTTTTACAGCCATGTAATGGTTTTCACATCATCCTTAGAAGATTCCCCAAATGCTTTAACATGGACATTTATAACCTGGCCAGGGGCTGCTGCAGCAGTCTCATCTCCTTCTGCTTCCCCTGTTCTCTGCTTCTTCTACACAGGCTTTCTTTTCATTTTCCCAAATTTATTCCAGGACTTAACATTTTCTCTTCCCTCTGCCTGGAATGCTCTATCCTCAGATCTTCCAGGGCTGCCTCTTTCATTATTCAGGTTCCAGCTCAAATGCCACCTCCTCAGAAAAGCCTTTCCTTACCTGAAAGAATCCTTCTTTCTATTACTCCTCTCGTCTTTCTCTGTTGTCTTACCTTGATTTATTTTTCAAATTGCCTTTTATTATTGAAATTATAGTATGCATTTACTTACTTATTGTCTCCTCCCCCTGCTAGCATGTAAATTCTATGAAGGCAGGGCTTTTCTAAATTGTTTACTGCTCTATTCTTGACACAGAATAAAATCTGGTCTCTGGTGGGTCTCAAGAACATGGAGTGAATAGATGCATGCACTAATTTGTATGCTTCTTAGTCTGAGCCAGGCATTACAATAGGCAATGTTTTCTCTTTTAATCTTCATGACTATATAAGACAATGGTCACCATTCCCATTTTATTAAAAGAGGACCCTGGGACCCAGAGGGTTAAGCCATATGGATGGGATTAAAGATTGGGTTTGTTTGATTTCCTTTGAAAATCAAATATGTTATTTGTATTCAGAAACAGAAGACTTTGTTTTATGTAGGGATGTTTTTATAGGGGAATGATAATCATTTTTTAAAATCAACACTCTTAAGTCCTTAGTTGAAATGGACCCCTGTAAGAAAAGACAGGTTAACAAGAAAAAAGCAGAGGTTTATTAACATGTATATTTCATATGTATATGAGAGACACCCAGAGAATGACTAGTCCTTTAGGAGATGGCTGTGAGTTCTAGTTTATACAGCACTGTCAACAAAGGGCAGTACATTTTTTCAGAAAGTGGTAAGACAAAGGAATATGAGCCTCTAGTGGTGGCGATTTTGGAAAATGCAAATAAATGACAGAGAAAGGCTATCAAGTAAAGCTTGATCATGTAGATTCCCCTGGTCCCATCTGCAGATGAAAAGGGTCTGAAGTTCTCTTCAGTGGTTCACCTTCCTTCTCCCTGAAGGTTAGGGTCAGAATACCTTTTGCCTTTGTAAATCCATTTTCAGCTTTTGGCAAACAGGGGAGAGAGGGGAGAGCAGAGAGCTCTCCAGCACCTTCTCCCTCTTAACTGTCTTCATTCAGCTCATCAGTCCTTGATATTTTGGGGCATCATATTCTGGATTCCTACATTTGCTTTTTAAAACCTTAGCCATTTTCAGCTAGCTTCAAGTTGCTAATTAATTGACCATCAAGCTTATAACATCGATTTGAATTATATGATCAAGTAAAAATATTGATGGAAACAATATTTTAAAATCTGATTCACTTCCTTTGTTATAAAATCTTTTTGTGTGTGTGTATTGTTATTGTCATCAAATGTAAGAGTAGAAAGTTGTGATGCTTTTTTTTTAAATCCATTATAAAGGTCACAGCTCATATTCCTATAACAAAAGGTTAACAAAAGAAAAACAATAAAATTATCTAATCAAAATTTTACATGACAGAGGAGCTTTCAGAAACGGAGTCCCAAAGACCCAGGGAAAACTGTCCATTTTTGTGCTTAGATTTGATGAAGAGTGGGCAGAAATATAATTGAACAGAAGGACATTATCCAGTGGGAACAGACTGAGGGTGGAAATCCAGCCCAGCCTGCCTGTCCAATTCCCCTGAGACTCTCTGTGTAGCATTCCTTCCTCTCTAATATGAGGTGTGGGACAGTACTCCTCTGGAATGGAGGTGTTCACAGGAAAAGGGTGAAGAAGAGAGTGATCTTTCTAATTTTCACGACTTGCCTTGGGGGAGAGAGGTTTCAATTTCCAATGACCCACCTTAGGAGAAAGGAATTCTGGTTTAGGGAAGAAACAGAGTGAAAGACAGGAGGCCAGGAGAATGTTACAGAAAGATTTTGGTTTTGAGACTACTTCTGAGGCCTTCTGGTCTCCTCTAGTTTATGCTCAGCATGTAGAAGTGACATACTTTGAGATATGTTTTTTCTGGACCCCAACATAAATAACACCCAATAATTTGAAAAGAAAGTTCCTCCTTGAAGATTATATCTCATAGATGTTTCCCTATAATAATATTCTATTTTATACTTAGTTTTTCTTTCTTTTGAGACACAGAGAAAGCTAATGATTCTCTAGGTGACTTCCCCTTTGGTCTGTTCTAGATACTTGTCACTCTGTTGTGGTGAGTACCAAGAGGCCTCCAACAATTTTCTTTAGTTTGGCAAATTCTCAAACCTAGTTTTCTTTTCACAATTTTGATGCCAATAGCTATTAATCTCAGGAAATGTGCCAGGGTCTCTGTTGATTTCTACTATTATGGGAAAAAATTATTTTATGTAGAGCTCATGTAAAATAAAGATACAGGTCAGGTCTACTATTAGCTAATATTTTGTAAAATTTGAAGTATTTAGTTTTAAAAGAGCAGCTATTGATAAAACTTATTTATGTTATTGCCATTTATGGGGTACCTTTGGAATCTCCTCGTAGCAGCATGTTAATATAGATATTTTGTAAAAACCCAAAATTCTCTAGCAAGTTTTCTGACTTTTCTTTTACTTATATGCTCTGTTGTTATAGGAAGTCAGATAAATAATGATATTTTATTATTATAATTATATGAATTTCTAATTTTTAATAATTATTTTGCTTTTTTATACTTTGAGGTCTTATAAACCATAGGTATAATGATTTCATCTTTTTATTGTATTATTAGACTGAATGGAACCCCTTGGTACAAAGCATAGCATGAGGAAATGTTCCACATCATTAGCAATCAGAGAGATGCAAATCAAAACTATCTTGAGATTTCACTTAACTCCAATCAGAATGGTATCAAGAACACAAACAACAACAAATGCTGGCGAGGGTGTGGAGAAGTGGGAACCCTAATACATTGTTGGTGGGATTGCAAATTAGTGCAACCACTTTGGAAAACAATATGGAAGATCCTCAGACAAATGGGAATGAACCTACCATATGATCCAGCAATACCACTTCTGGGTATCTACCCCAAAGAACGGAAACCAAACTATCAGACCAATGCATGTGTATCTATGTTTATAGCTGCACAATTTACAATTGCCAAACTATGGAACCAGCCAAGATGTCCATCAACAGATGAATGGATTACAAAACTATAGGATATGTACACAATGGAATTTTACTCAGCCATAAAGAAGAACAAAATCATGTTATTTGCAGGGAAATGGATGGAACTGGAAAACATTATGTTAAGTGAGATTAGTCAGTCACAAAAAGTAAAAAATCATATGCTCTCCCTAATATGTGAAAGCTAGGGAGAAAATGGGACATAAGAGGGACTCCAGATGAAGAAGGAGAATCCTTAGATGAACAAAGAATTTGACTTAATGGAAGGTGATGGGGGGAGGGGGACACCCTACTGAGCATGATGTACTTTCACAAACATATCAAAGTCAATCACTAAACTGACCTTGAGAAGGAGGGAGGGGGAGGGAGTGGGGTGGGAATTGGGGAAGGGTTAAATGAGAAATGTGTGCATGTATGCCTTTACCTATACCAGCTTGTACCTAACAAAGATGTATGATTATAATGCACCAATTAAAAAAATACAAAAGCTTATCTGAAAAAAAAATAAAAAAATAAAAAACAAAGCATAGCACACAGCAGGTAATTAACATATGTTATTTGCTTTCCCAACAACCTCATTTACTTCCTCCTACCCTCTCAAAATATTCTGAGCTGCTGATTTTACTGTAGTTGTTATCATAATATTATTTTTAGTCAACTTTTACTCTCTATAATTTTATTCTTTAATAATTTTGATTTTTCTAATTAAACCATAGCACTCATTTTGAATCATACTGATATTCTTTCCTAATCTTCTCTTTCTTGAAATAAATTTGTTCTCTTTGGTTTTCATACCTGATTTATTTCTACTGGTCATAGTATTTCCACTTAGTAAAGACTGTTCCAAAAGTACTCTATGGCTGATGTTTTCTTTAAATCAGTCTAGATATTGAGAGTTTTAAGCACATCATCTATTGTGCTAGTCTGCCTTCCCCTACAGTAACAAATATCTGAGGTCATCAACTTATGAAAAGGTTGATTTTGGCTCACAGTTTTGGAGGTGCATGACCGACTGCCTTCATTACTTTGGTCCTGTGGCAGCACAGTACTTCGTGGCAGGAGCATGTGGCAGAGGAGGAGTGTTCACCCCACTGCAGCTAGAAAGTGAAGAGATAATGAGAAAGAGAGCCCCACACCCACTATCTCCTTCAGGGGCACACCTTAATGAACGAAACCCTCTGAATAGGCCCCATCCCTTCAAGGTTTCCTTCACTTCCTGGGAGTGTCAAGCTAAGCACAAAGTGTTTAACACATGGACCTTTGGAGGACATCCTAGATACAAACAATAGCATCTGCAGATTGAATCTGGTCACTGCATATGTTTGGTCTGATCATTACAGTGTTGAAAATGTAGAATGTGGCTGTCTTTAGAAGAGATCTGTACTTTCCAGTGTTGCCACAGGCTCTACCATTTCTGGTTGTTTTAATAGCATATGCTCATTTATCTATCTGCCTGATCCCTGAAGGAATTTTAGATTTGACCTTGCTTTGAGGATTGAGAATGAACTGGCTTTCTAAATGACCAAAATGACACTCATGTTTCGATTAGTAGTTGTACTCTAAAATTAAAACCTGAAATTGAATTCGACTTCACTACTAGTTATAAAGTCTAGTTACTTACCCTCAGTAAGTCGCAGTTTCCTTATTTGTGAGATGGAAATAACAATAGCTCTTAGCCCTGGGGTTGTTGTAAGGATTACATTAAAGGATGTCTGGTATATATTACATGATCAATAATGGAAGTTACTATTATTGTTGTCCTAATTTTTATAGCCCTTATCAAGTAGGCTTTCAAATATGTAAGGTTTGGATAGAGAGCTAATGGAAGGCACTTTATAAAAAATAAACAATTATAGCACAATGTATATAGTTGTTACAGTTATTAACATCAATAAGTAACGACGGCAATATATTTTGGATTATTTCCATTTTGAAAAACCCACTTTCTAAGAAGTGTTTCTGGGAATAACTTCTCAGCAAGGAATGCAGTGCATAGCTCCTAGCCATGACTTGAGTCCTGAGAGCATCGTCTGTCACTGGTGACAAGTGCCCAGAACCTAGACACTTGAGATCCCCTTAAGCATTTAAAAGGACTGCAGGAAGGTAATTTTTTGGCAGCTGACCAGTGTAACCAATCACTGTATCATTATTACATGCTATGGTTGATGTACTTTTTGGCCTGGATTTCTGTGGAAGCATGCCTTACCAAATGACTTTGCCTCTGTGCCCCTTTGAGTGGCACAGATGGGGATACACAAGTGGTGTGAGAGAACAAATTGCTGTCATGCATCTGAATTCAGTGACTTCAGAAAGTCAAATGAACATACCATGGGCAGCAACCAGTCTGTTTCTTTTAAAATAAAATATTTTTGTCATTAAATAGTGAATAACTTCTCATTCATAGGTAGATTTCAATTACTTTTAATGATAGTATAAAAACAGGAAACCACATAGACCCATGAATTTCATAAGGACAGATATCTTCACTAGTGCCATGATGTGTAAGACAATTTTTTCCCGTTGAGTTGCACTAAGTACTTCAATAATCTTGCCAAAATAGCTGCATATTTTTGCAAATGGAATAGGAAGTTTTAATCCCTCAGTCTTCCAGGAAATGTGGGGGCATAACTCTAAGACTTGTTATCTGAATCTTCATTTTACCACTCTCCTTGTAAGTACATTGGTGCCTTCCCCCTTATCCCCCACCATTGTTCAAATGCCGAAATTGAGGATCATGAAGGTTAGGTAAATTTGCCAAGATCTTATATTTAATTCGGGGCTGAGTTGGGATTTTGAACCTTTGACTGACTTTAAAACTCAGGCTCTGCACATCATAGTACATTGTGCCATTAAAGAAGTGCTTTTAATTTGTGAGTCATTATTGTTAGAGATTTGAGAACAGGTGCTTACCTCAATCCTTTGGGACCAGGAAGGAGAGACCAAGAGAGTGAGACCCAGGAAAAGACAAAAAAAAAACAAAAAACAAAAACAAAAACAAAAAAAACAACTCTCCTCAGGGCTGCCTCTGGGAATAGCTCATAAGAAAGGGCCCTGAGGCCAGAGGAATAGCTATCAGAGATTAATCAGTTTGACAAATGGCTGGCTGCATGTGAAAGAGAAGACCAGCTCTGAAGCAGGAGGTCAGAAAAACAGGAGAAGCTACAGTGCCAAAGTTGATTTGACCAAAGCAGGTAGAAAGTTGGAAAAGGAAGAAAAGGTAGAGGCAGTGTGGAATATACTAAAAGACTCTGATCTCTATTACTTTTTCATATGTCCTTGGGAACCTTCCTGCTGGGAGGATTGTGAGGCGCAAAGAGGGTTAGATCTCTGTACACTACAGGTGCCACCAGAAATGATTAAACTGAGGCAGGGGACAGAGGACGGAAGGAAGCACAAACTGCACTGGAGAGAGAAAAGCCACTAGGAAGTGAGCTGGATTCTCATTTTTAAATGCAGAAAGGAAAACTCCATTCCTCACTGTGGATGGATGTTGCCCTGGAGTAGACGGAGGGAAGAATCACTGAATGGTCATCTGTCTCTGTCTGGCTAGAACCTCTTCTTACCTGATTGGTGGTGGTGGTGGAGGATCTCTTCTTGAATGTGACTGTCCTGGATTTTAATACCAGGTAGGTGGGGTGTGGAGTATAGCAAAGGGTAACAAAATGCATGGGAATCCTAGCAATGTCTGACCTCATTCCTACCCCACCCCCAATATATGCCCTTAGTGAACTTTTTAGTATGTGTGTGGGGAAGAGCCAAATTTTACAGATTCAGTACACTGAAAATATTGTAACAATATGAAAAATGGTAATTTCCCAGAGGAAATTATGTTTTATGTGCATGAAGCTTGCATACACGTTTGCATTCTTTCTTTTTTTTTAGTGACATTTTCTCATCATTGTACTTCGTTAGCATTATGGAACCAACCATTTGTTTGAAACAGAGCTGTCAAACATAATACAGAATTCTATAAAACTCAGAAAATTGAAACTCTTAGTCCCTACACAGGGCCCAATTTCAGGTGCATTACGTACTTTGTCGTCGTGAGTGAGACAGCTTCAAGCTCTGTCACTATTACAGCTCGGTGTCTCACATATCATTCGGTGGCTGCAATATTTTCACCTTTTTAAAAGAAAATTACTTTATCCAATGGCATTCATGCTGAACAGTGATGAGAATGACAGCGCTCAGCAACGCCAAACACATTCAGGGGATTTAATCTCAATTCCAAATGCTTAGGCTCGGCTTCTGCACAGACACTTAGAATATTAAAGGGCTGGGGAAAATGATCTTGAAAGATTCTAGTCACATAACAGCAAGGGCACAGAGAAGCCTAGATATAGATAAGAAAATTAGTTTAAAAACCTACATACAAAGGTATGAAAGCAAGCAGTGAATTTAAGGGCCTTTTCTTTAACAACTGCCAACTTTTGTACCTATTGAACACAGCCTAGCCCACCATTTACTTTGAGAAAAGAGCTCATTTGAAAATATAATGATAATCTTGTTTCTAGTTATTGAGTAAAATGCATTTATTTTGCACAGCTGTATACCAATAATGTAAATCTGAAAGTTTTCGATGTCTTAGAGTTTCACAAAGTGAAAGATAATGTTCAAGCATGTCTGTGTAGTTCTTTCAGGGAAGATATATTTATGGGTGTGCTGCACTGTAGGATCTCCTCTTGGGAAGCCTCCTTTAGCTGGATGGTTTTATGACTCCATCCTCCCTCCCACCATTGATCCTGGGGCAGGGATAACCTTGTTTATTTGGTGTTGAGCATACCCACCTTTCAAGAGGCCAACCCTGGTGGATGTGCACGGGGCATACTTATACTAAAAAATGGTCTACTGTTTATCTAAAATGCAAATTCAATTGGATGTTCTGTGATTTTTCTGTAGAGTGGATTAGTGGTTACTAAACTTGGGAAGGGTAGAGGGTCGGGGATATGGAAAGAAGTTAGATAAGGGGCACTAAACACATTTAAAGAAGAAGAATTAGTTTTCTATAACCTAGTGGGGTCACTGTTGGTTACAACAGTCTATAATATATTTCAAAGTAACTAGAAAAGAAGAGGATAAAACTTTTCAAAACACAGAAGAGATAGAAGTATAAATTTCCTAATTTGATCATTATACATTATATACATATATCAAATTATTGTGCTGTAACCACTAAAGATATAAAAATATATTAATAAAATAAAATAAATAATAAAATATAAAAAAGCATAAAATATTTTAACAATATAAATAAAAATATTATATCTTAATAAAATAAAAATGAAGTTCTGATTCTGTTTCTAGCCTGTTTGTCTAATGATATGGAATACCTTATAATTTTTATGCTTCTGTTTTGCAGATAAATTACATGATTTCCCAATCAAAAATTTTTGACTAAGTCTGGCAACTGTACCTGTAGACCCTGTAATTGTACAATCTGCATTTCTTTTATGGAAACAATGCATTTATTACACCTGTAAGCCTGTGTGTGTGTGCACCTGTTCTGCTTTGGTCTTTGTCTCTCCTGTTAGTTAATCTTTCAAGAAGGCAAGTTCCAGAGCAACATTTGGAGGTAGTAGTAAACTCAGCTCTCTGTTTTACATTTCTAAGCTGAAGAAATTTCTATCAAGTGGTTATTATCTCACCTTCTAGAAAGACCTCCTTTTTTCTTTCTCTCCTCAGTATCAATACCAGTGTCCTTTCATCTCTTAACAGTATCTAACTCTGTATTATTTTATTCTCTACTGGCTCAGCAGTTGTATATCTACTCCACTAGTCTGTGAAGGAGGGGTAACCCATATCATTAAAAAATATATTAGGGTGTTTTAAGAAGTCTCAAGCCTCAAGTCTGAAAATTCTTCAAAATCATAGGTTAATACTACTAATAGTATTAATGTTAATAATGGTGTTGGATAAAAACATGCTGTGTTTCACATATACTATCTAATTTAACCAGGATATTGGTGTTAGAATTGTTATTCTGATTTTTCTAGTGAAGCTGCTTTAGAGTGATAAAGTTCAAGTTTCATGCCTACAAGTGATGTTCTCATGCTCAGGCACATCGACTCCAAAGCATCTGTTTGTAACCACTAATTATTCTGTATAGACAGTTCTGCAAATGTGACCTCTGGTCACACTTTCCTCCAAATTTTCTGTAACATTTGTCACTGAACAGAATTCTAGGTGTAAGCAGTATCACAGACATTGGATCTTTAATACTATAATGAGTTTAGAACTCTTATGCTATTCCTTCAGATGAATCAAATTTCTGTAGAATTCTGCTTAATAACATTTCATATTTTGCAAAACATTTTGGTACATTAGTTGAATCAATGAGGTACTAACAGGGAGAGTAAAATGCTAAAAATATTAACAGATAGTAACCCTGCTTCCTCAGGGTGAGTTCTTTAATATTATAATAGTAAAATAGCTTTGCTCTCTTCAGCTAAGCATACAGTTGAGAAATTAACTTTCACTAAACATATGAAAAGATGGTAAAACACAAAAAATGTTTTTTCATTCATCCATGAATTAATGAACACTCCATAAGTACCAAGGAGAAGAGGTCTTTGGAAGCTCCAAGATGATGGTATTTTATAAATTTCAAGATTTGCAAATGCTAGAACAATTAGAACAATCAGTTCACTTGCTGTCTTTTAAAAGCAAAGTGAACAGGATTCACTTGCAGCTGTCAGGATAACTGTAAAGTTGACCAGAATAGACT
>PVLC010036827.1:0-15588 GCA_004027655.1 Graphiurus murinus | reverse complement strand
GCTTTTTATTTTGAATTACAAATTTCCAAGAGCAGGATGGTTCACTGATCCTAGAGCCTGCTAGTCCTAAAACCAAGAAGGCAGCTCAGTGAGGAGGTATGCTAGCGGGTGCTGTCAAGTGCTGGAGGTATCTGTGGAGGCACCGTGGAGCACACACTCCTGGTGTCTTCGCAGCACCAGTTTCAGCTCCTTGAATGAATTTTGGGCTGTCATTAGCTGTTGGGAAACAGCTCTTACTGGCACTTAATAAAAGCTCCCAGACAATCTACATCAAATGATTTTTCTTCCATAAAATTTGGCTTTGGAGCTTTGGAAGAATCAACCAGCTCGCCCCCATTTTTTCTTGCTCACTTATCTCCTTTCGAGGATTATCTCTGCATGGAGAGTGATATTGGAAGGATTTAGTCTTCCAAACTATCTGAACAAGAACTTCTCGATAATCTTTTACTTGCCTTTCTCATTTCTGTGATTCATCCTTCTTAAAAAAAATTCAATTGACTCTCAGTGCCTTTATTTTTACATATCCTTTTTCTATGTTCTCATAGTTTTTGTTGTTGTTGTTTTGCTTTTTTTGTGGTAGTGGGGATTAGACTCAGGGGAAACTACTCCAAACTACACCCCTAGCCCTTTTGTTTTGAAACAGGGTCTCACTAGGTTGCTGAGAGTCTCACTACTTGTGGAGGCTGTTCACAAACCTGGGATTCTCCTGTCTCAGCCTCCCAAATACTAGAATTTCAAGGGTGCACCACAATGTCCGGCACCCTTTCAGTTTTTTTTTTTTAAATTTCATATTAACTCATTTGTAATGATTACCACTACAAACTCTAAGTGCTTTCTATGTGATTGGCACTTCATTGGACATGACAAGAAAGGGATTGTTTGTATTTATATTAGTTCAGGCATTTGCTAATCTTTGTCACTTTAGTAGAAAGAAAAAAAATGCCATCATGTTTTTAAAACCCTAAAGGCAAAATGCAAATTGGAGAATGATAAATATATACTCATTCCACATTATTATACCCCTAAGAGAATGTTACTTTATTTACTTTCATATTTATTTTAATATTTCCTGTTTATCCTTTCCAACATTTACAGAAAAAAATTGGAGAAAAATATTTGCCTTTAAGTGCCATGATCCCTTTTTCTTTGGTTCTATTATTTAAAAAATTGTTTGAAAATAATAATTGATACTACTAATTGGTTTCTCTGAATGGAACATGCTTCATCTTAGGGGGAAACAGAGTCAACTAATAGAAAGTAGAGACAGCTTGCCACTGGCAGAAACAAAGTGTAGTGAAGCTAGCCTTGACTCTCTCCTCTCAGCTTGGCATTTTTCTTCCTCATTTTTTTTCTGTGTACTTTCTATTTCCCTCTAGGTGGAGTGTTTTTGACCCATCAATGAGTTCAAGATCCTTTTCGAGTGATACAAGCATTGAGTTAGAGCTGCAGCTGTATTTTTTAAATTTTTTTGTGGTGCTAGGGATTGTCTTCATTTCTTTGCCCTGGACCATGATGCTCAGTTTCAACCCAAAAGCTAGAAGAAAGGAATGGCTAAATGTAAGCCATTTATAATTCGTCTTTCACTTCTTCCTCAATAAATATTTACTGAGGACTTACATTGTTAGGCACTGTTTTAGGCACTTGGGACATGTACATGAGCAAAATAAACCAAGATCTTTGCTCTTGTGAGTATTGGATTCTAGTAGGTGAGACAAACAATAAATAATGAGTCAAATATTGATGATCCAGTTTATTAAAAGATAGGTGCTATGGAAACCAAGAAATAAAACAGCAAAGTAAGGGGACAAGATGTAGGGGGAGTGTTTTAATTTTAAAATAAGTGTTACCATTGGCTTCATTGAGAAGATGACATTGGACAAAGATCTCTCCTTGTCTAGATCCCACAAGTGATCACAAACATGTTAGGAGGTGTCATGGTTTGAAGCTGGAACATCCCCAAAAGCTCATATGTAAGGCAACACAGCAATGTTCAGAGGTGAAAAGACCGGATCACGAGGGTTCTGAACTCATCAGTGTGTTAATCCATTTGGTAGATTAATAATTGGAATGGACTACTGGAAGATCGAGAAAATCATAAGCAGACTGGGGCATGGCTGGAGAAAGTGTGTCACTGGAAATATGGCCTTGGGGACTACATCTGTCCCTGGTCTGTTCCTCTCCTCCTCCTCCTCCTCCTCTTCCTCCTCTTCTTCCTCCTCCTCCTCCTCTTCCTCTTCTTCTTCTTCTTCTTCTTCTTCTTCTTCTTCTTCTTCTTCTTCTTCTTCTCCTCTCTTTCTCTCTCTTTCCTCACTTCCCAGATGCTAGCTGAGCTGAGCAGCTTTCCTCTACCATGTCTCTTTTTGTTTTATTTTGTTTTTTTGTGGTACTGGGGATTGAACTCAGGGGCATTCTACCTCTGAGCTATACCCCCAGTCCTATTTTTTTATTCTTTATTTATGAGACAGGATCTAAGTTTCAGAGAGCCTCACTAAGTAGCTGAAGCTGGCCGCGAACCCAGATCCTCCAGTCTCAACCTCTCAAGTACTGGAATTACAAGCATGCACCACCATGCCTGGCTTTACCATGTCCTTTTGACATGCTGTTCTGCCTCACTCTTGCCTAGAGGAATGGATCTGGCCAACCATGGACCAAATCCCCTGAAATCATGAGCCAAAATAAACATTTTCTCCTCTCAGTGGTTCATATCACAGATATTTTGGTCACAGTAACAAAAAGCTGAATAGCAGAGGAGGGCTGGGCCAGGTCAGCTTTGCCATGAGTTATCTCTCTACATATGTGGGAGGAAATCCTATTTTGTAAAATAAACTACTGAAAGAAGAGACAGGACTACAGTTTTTCTCCATTTCCTTATGACTATAGTTTTTCTCCATTTCCTTATGATGTTGGGAAAATATCTGTGCAGAGAGGAGTTATACAGGCAAAGACAGATCAAAGACTAGAATATACTGTGAATGGCGTGTTCTTTATTTCTTAGTCTGACTTAGATATACCTCTTCTGGTTGGTGTCTCATTTCTGGACCATTAGATGGTATTCACATAAAACCATAGATTTAATTTAGAGATGCCTGTGTAAAGTATGTCACAGTTTCTGTAAAGAGTTTTTGTTCAATCCACTTGAGGCTTGGGTCTTGAATTTTTGTTTGGGTCTGTGTGTGTAGTGCATGTGTACATGAATAGAATTGCTTTTTCTTGTTCTAAATGATGCTATCTTGTGCAAAGAATTGCACAGCTTTTATTTTATATAGATAATAATTCGTAATCATTGACTTATTCATATATTCAGTTATGTTAATAATTAGTGTTTGTAATTCTCCAAACTGTGAAGCAATGATTCCACCACATGCATCTTTTCATAATATCTGGAGAAAGGCTCTTAAAATTGTTTGGTCGTTCATAGCATTTCTAATGGAGACTGACTATTTAATTCCCTTCTTTGAGGGAGCTTGGAGTCTGATAAGTAATACGTCAGAAATGATTATGGAAAAGCAAACCATGAATGTGTCCCCAAAGAATAAGTATATCTTTGGGAAATGAAAAGAATCTCCTGAATTTTCATCCTGTCACACATTAAATTGAGAGCCATTTAGATGAGATCACACCATCATACTCAATGCAGTACCCAAGTTTGATGTTTTAAAACAGATCACCCCCCTCCCTCCTTTGAATGTGGCAGCAAGAGCAGCTACTGTTTTCCAATAAACTTTTTGTGCAGTGTGGCTGAGGGGAATAGGGATGGGGTTTCTGTAGAATTTGGAACAGTCTGGTGGTAACTTTAGAGTAACAACCCATCTTCTAGGGATCAGGTTGTGCACAAGCACACCTATTGGAGGGAAACATGAAGGTCCACTTTTGCTGAGAGGGAGCCAAGTGTGGGGCTAGCAAGTGAGCAAGGGTGAACATGTTTTTCTTGCCTAAGAAAAAGGGAGGCTTGGTGCTAAAGACTTGAGCTTATTTCATTTTGCAAGCATTAAATATGAAAGAGAAGGAGTCAGAGGGTGCAAAGAGGAGAGGTGGGGATTATCTAGGTTCCATTCCTTCCTCCAGTAGACGTTTGTTGTCAGAAACAAACCCTATTTTTTACCTGTGCTTCCCAGGGTAGCCAGTGACAGTGTGTCCCTGAGATGGCACTCCTGCCCCGGCTCCCCCACTCCCTGGGCCGCTCTGGTCCAGGCATGTAAAGGTTAGGCCTCTTCTCAAACGAAAAGTGAAGACAACACTGTCTCTAAAAAGAGAGTGGATGAGAGTTCTATGTATTTTAGCAGAAAGGGATTAAGTAACACCCTAGTTCTAGTCTTGTTCTAACATATGTAGAGAAAAAGACTCCAGAAGATTATATCATTTACACAGGAAAGTTTGAAACATCATATGGATTGAAGAACATATATAATACATTCTTTATTTTTGTGGTTCCTGTCTGAGACATGGCTTTTGCACTCGACAGAAAGCTGTGGATTAAAGTTATTAAAGGTCTAGCGACAATTTTAAAAAAAATTTCTTTTTCCGATGGGTATGTTGCCTCAAATGGTGAAAGCTTAGGGAACGCTCTGGACTATAAAGCTCTGGGCTAGAATGAAGATTGATGGAAAGTTTCATTCTGTTTTCTACATTTACCAGTCTGTGTCACTTATAGTGAGGCATGTAATAGAGGACTTGGTGATGGTGGACATAGTACATTTATTTATGTATTTTCAATATTGCTTCTCTGGGCAGAGCTGAGATGGCCTGGTTGGCTTTCGATCTTTTTTTTTTTTAAGGAATTATATTGCAGTCAATGTGGATTACCTAGGTAAGAGCCGATGATCAAGAAAATGGATTATTTAGCCCTTTTGTTCTTCTATTTCCCTGACTCCTAAGTTTTAGAGAGATTTTGTTGCCTATTGAAACTTCACCAGAGCTAGGACAGAGATAACATGAGATAGCTCCAAGCCTAATAAACATTTGGGTCCACATGAGAGCTTCATTATTTTATGGGTGGTTAGTATAGTTTTTGGAGCTAGAAAGGCTATCCTTGTACATACTTGCTGTGTCTCTTAGTCCCCGAAGACTACAAATTTTCATTTTAAATTTCTCTGCCTCAGTTTCCTAATCTTCAAAATCAAATGATACTAGAACCTTCCTCATAGACTTGCTGTGAGGAGTAAGTGAGAAGATTCCTATAATGAACACAGAGCAGGGCCTGATGTATGATACAAGCTGTGCTGTGTAAGTGTTTGCTGTCACTATTGTTGTGCTGTTATTTTAACATAAAGCTCTCGCCTTACTCTAGTCCTGATGGCAGAACATGAGCCTCTCAGGACATTGACATTCTTGTGCACACCAGCCACACTGTATGTCCTGTGGGTTGTCCCTTTGCAGTCTCCCAGAAGGGGACATCTGGCTTGGGCTCTTTTTGCTCCTCCTGCCTACTGGTTCCCTTGATAGTGATTGTTTCACTTACTTATTGCTTGAACCCAACATAACTTGTGGTGTGAACCAATGACTGGCTGTTCTCACAATTCTTGGGCTGGCTGGGCTTGGGTGGGTGGCTTTCCCACAGGCGCAGGCTGAGGTCACTCCAGCAGCTACCTTCTGTTGGGATCTCAACTGGGGCTGAATGTCCCAGGCGTCCTCTCATCCTCGGATCCTTTTCTGCGTGGCCCCTCAGTCTTCCACAGTCTAGCCTATGCTAATGTGTAGTGGTAGTGTGGTAGCTGGCTTCCATCACACAGGAAGCAGGAGCTTCCAGGCTTCTTTAGCCTGGTTCTGAAATGGCATCACTTCTAATGCTTTCTGTTGTCAGAGCAAGTTATAAGGTGAGCTTGGATCCAAGGGGAGAGGAAAGAGACCACCTCTTGGGAGAAGATGCTCCCTCCCTTGAGGGGGGAGGAGTTACCATGGAGACATTGGAGACCATAGCAAGGGTTCATCCCTCAGTGTCTTGCTTATAGGGCCCTTTTGAGGGATATCAATGTGATTAGTCTATTTTTGCTACTGTAGCAAAATACAGCAAAACACCGAGTAATTAAAAAATAACAGAAATTTGTTTCTTAAAGTTTTGAAGGCTGGAAGTCCCAGATCATGGTGCCAGCAGAGACTGTGCCTGGTGAGGGCCTTCTCCCTAGATGGTACCTTCTGTGTCTCCTCATGTGGCAGAAGGGCAAGAGGGACAGAGGCTCCAGCCCACCTCTTACTACTACAACACTGGGGTCTAGTTTAAACTTGTGAATTTTGGGGACACACACAGACTGTAGTACTAATAAAGTCATCCAAACCTAGGCATCTTCCAGAGTCCATGCCACCCAGGGGAAACTGTGTCCCTGCCATGCTGAGTCCTGGGAATGCTGATATTTACCCCTGACCTTTATTATATTTTGAACCCCGCCAGTCTCAGATATTCTGTATCTCCCATGGTTTCACATAGAGATGATTAATAGTCTCTGGTGAAGGGGAGAGAGATATTGCTTGGTCAGGCCAGACTTTTGAATGGTTTGAGGGATTTTCTTGGATTTTTAAGGAGGTAAATCACTCACTTTCACCCCTACTCCCCAGGGGCACATTAATCCCAGGGGGAAGGGGGATAAATCCAGGAAGTCTCCATCTGGATGCAAATTAAAGATTGGGGGAACCTCTTCACTCTACGCAATCCTCTGTCTACTTCCTCTCCCTCTTCTATCTACCCCAAGCCTCTAAACAGAGTCAAGCAGAATTACAGAACAGGAGAGCTAGAGTTCACCCTGGAGAACATCAAGCTCAGTGGTTTGCAGAAAGCTTATATTGCCCTCCTCCCCTAACCTGGAAGCAACAGCAAGCCCAGGAGGGTGTGGTGGTCTTCCAGTGCCCCTCTCCTCTACAAGCATCCCTGCTTTGATGTGTTTCCTGTGTTGGACTTCCATGTTTAAACAGGAGCCACAAGAAAACCAGCTTGAAAGATGGGAGAACAAGATCCTGTGAGGGGGAATCACATGTTCAGGCAGAGCTGGGCAGAGAAGCAGTGCAGCTTAGGCCTTGGTGGAGGCAGAGTAGAGAGTGATGGATGTATTGTGCCTGGAGAAGGAAGCAGGGGCAGGGAATGACACTGTCCAGACCTCTGCAGGACATAGGGGCTTGAGGGGAATGGAAAGGTGAGTCCTGTGAGTGCAACAGCTTTAAGTGCCACAGGTGAGGTCAAGTGGAGGGTATGAAAGCAGTTTCTGGAAGAATGAATCAGGAGGCTGTTCTCTTGTTTTGATAACTAGGGCATGTGCATTTCTTTCCACACCTGGTCCTTGGCCTTTCCCTTAAAGTATTTAAAGAGTGTAGATTTGAAGGGGCATCACATTTGCCTCCTACTCTTAGCATTCTCATGGATCTGCCTGGCTTGGTGCCCTCAGGAACTTGGCTGGCTACCGGCTGAGCCTGGGGGTGGGGGTAGGGGTGGTGAATCTCCAGACTTCTATTCCAGCATCCTTTTCTCATTATGAAACACCTCTCCTGTGCAAAGAAACCAGAAAGATGATGCTTATCGACAGACAAAGGACATATACCAGGAACTTATCTTCACTCTGCCTCATTTTCTTTTTTCAAATAAATCAAGAATATAGTTTCTCTCTCTTTCAGCTGTTATGAAACTTGCTGATCTAGTGTGTGTGGCTCTTCGGATAAAGGCATAATGCAAAACAAAATTGTATTAATAAGATATTACTAATATTAATCAATATGAAGTGCAATAGTGTGCTGGGGTGAGGAAGTCAGGAAGGAACACTGTCAACTCCTCTGGGATCTGCAGGACCAGACACTTCCCAATGCTTCTTGCTAAATACTCAGCCTAGAAATGGTCCCCCAAAGTGCAGTAAAACATGCAACTCTAATGTTTGTGTTAGATTGAAATTATGGTCTGGAAAATTCTAGCATTCTCTTCAATCATAAAAAGAGTGAGAGATGTTAAATTTCATGTAACTAGTCAGCTAGAATGGAAGCCACACATTCTGGGCTATGTGTGATAACTGCTTAAAAAGGTCAGGGTTCCTATATTCTTTGTGTACAGATCATATTCTAATTGAACTTCCTAATGTGTGTGACAGATGGGAAATAACTCATTTTGACTCTGAATGTACTGTCTTCGGTTCACATGACCTAATAACATGGGATTATTACTTTAGTATTTTATACAGATCTCTAATAAAGACCCCAGCTTCAAGGATAGAAACCATAAAATTCTGTTGTTATATTTCTTCCATGTGGTTTCACGGAGCTCATAGTTGTGACCATTCTTCCATTATACCAAGAGAACCTAACTACATTGTTTTTATTTTGCAAAGTGAGATACTGAGTTACACAAGAGTTGAGCAACTTGTCAGAATTCACGTAAGCTGTGGATAGAATGGGAATCAAGCCAGTCTTCTTGATTTTCTGGGCTTTCCAATCAGTCGGAAGAATATGGCAGCCTTCAAAGTTTAATTCTAACCCTGCAGAGTCTCAAAGCCACATACCTTTTCTATGCATAATTTCCTTGTCTATTAGTTGGTATTCATCAGAAACAGCCAGTGCCAACTTACACCATGGGTATTTCCTGGGGTGGGGGCAATAAACGTAACTGAAATCCAAATTGATCATATTGAATAGCAAAATTCTGAATTTTGGCATCCTCTGTACCTCTGTTTCAGTGGGCTCTGTTGTTGGGAGATTGTGAGAATTAGATGTGGTTTTGGTGGACTTTTCCCCCACATTTACAGGGGTCTTAGGTGTTTGTGATGAAGTATGAATTAGTTTCTAAACGCCTGCTACTTATAATTGGGTGTTTGACCTCAGCCTTCACTGCTTCCTTAAATGGGTATATCATCTGGCACAACTGTGTTATTTCAGTCCTATTTCAGTATTTTGTATTTCAGTATTTTGCTTTGCCTGGTTACCCCTTCTAGGTTGTCATATGATCTGGACAGGATATGTTAACTGTTCAGGAGTTATCAAACTTCTGAATGGACTGTTCAGTGTCCGTCTTCAACTTGGCTGTTTTGTGACACTGGGCATGTTCTCTAAAGCCCTCACTCTTTTCAGACTTCCTTCCAATTTGTAGGGAGATGTGCCTTTTCCCCCACTGCTCGCTGTCAGTATACTGGGGGGTGTATGGATGAAATTTGGTGGGTTATCCTCTGGCTTGTCCAGTGTTTGGCAGAACTGGCTGCAGAGTATTTGTTTCTTGATGTCCTATCTTGATGTAGTTCAGAGTTTTCACTCTGGATTGGGAGGTTTATATCCAGGTAGACTCTGTTATTTTATAGAGTGAAGGTTAGGGAGAAGATAGTATAGCAGGGACAGTCCAAAACAGAGAAGAATCAGAAAGGGAGAGGAAAACTGCCATGGTGTCTTCTATAAAGAGACAAATGATCGAGAAGAGGGGAGTGAGATAGAACAAAAGTATAAGAGAAGGTAAAGACTCCAGTGGAACCCAGCTGTAGACTAGCCTGTAGGTAGACACAGCCACAGGAAGAGATGGCCCTATTTAAAAAGAGAAGCCTTGGACAAGACTAATAGCACGTAAACAATACAAAAATAAAACCTGCAGTGCAAAACCACACTAAATGGATTAAAAATGAATGTTAGATAGTGATAAGAGTATACGAAAGGGGAGGAGAAGATAGGGATCAATCTAGTGAACAGAATAGTAAGAGTAGAAGACCCCCCTTCAAACACCACCAATAATAGAGAAATAAAAGTAAGTATTAGAGAGGAAAAAATGTTCAAAAAGATTTGAAAAGATTTTTTAAAATTCATACAAATTTTAAGGAAGATGAATCATTCCTTTAAAAAATACACATACACACACACACACACACACACACACAGACACACACACACACACACATTTCTTAAAGAGGAGACTTGATTTTGTTGGTAATGAAGATTTGAAAAAAGGAATCCTCTCCTGTTCCAAATGAGTTTGGGCTGTTTGATAGAGTCTGGCTTCCCTTTGTCCTTTGGTGGGCAGGATCTAGGAGTGTTGATTTGAGCTCCTTTGAGTCTTCTCTCAAATCCTTCCTAGTTCAGTTTAAGGATTGTGGATTCTTCCTTGCACCAAGTAGCTTTAATGCTATATTGGGTGAGGGAAGAAGATCCTCTCCCTGTTGGTAGGCCCAGTGATCCTGGTTGCATGACCTAAGAGTGCCCGTGTTTATGTTGGCTTCCACAGTGCGTTGGTTGCAATCATGAGGGGTGCACGTGCTGGAAGCGCAAGAACTAGGAGACGCTACTCCAACTACACAGACCCCACCGGTGCAGGGTGTGTGGTGGGGTGGGCCTTGTTGGCGCAGTGGTGCAGTGCAGACTCTTCCCTAGCAACCTGAGTTGCCACCCTTGTAGCTTGGGCTCCTGTTGCTGCTGCTGGGTCCATAACAGAAGCTGTACGGTCTGGTGAGGAGAGCCTGCTAGCAGTTCCTGGTCGGAGGTGCCTCTGAGTCTGAGGTCCAGCTGGTGTTTCTCCTCATGCTACCTCTAAGGGGTGCTCTCTGGCCTAAGCCAGACCTCTAGGTCTGACTTGCGGCTGTGGCTAGGCTGTGCCAAAATTGGTTGTTAGTATGGGCTCCGAGGCAGTTCTGGACTGTAGGGGCTGTTTTCTGTGCAGTTGGGGTGGGTGGGGCTGTTCTCAGCTCGCTCAAGAGGAATAGACACTGGTGCTGGGTCAAGGGAGAGAGAGGCCTCCGGATTGGTGGCAAGAGCCCTCCTGGAGTCAGGGAGCTCTTCTGCTGGGACCCATGGGTGGGAGGGGTGGAGCTCCTCTGAACCCAGAAACCCGGCTGACCCCAGCGTTTCCGGAGGGGCCCTGGGTGTGGAGAGTGGGGAGGAGGATGGATGGGTGGTGTCGCCAGGAGTGAGAGGGTCAGGGGGTCACTCTAGGCTGCACGGGGTCACCGGGCACTGGAGCGATGAGCTGGACTTCCAACTGTGCCCTGGTGCTGGGTTCAAGCCAGGCCCTGGCCGCTTCTGCTGAAGCTGCTTCCGTGGGGACGTTGCGGGGGTCGCACCGCTCTGGGGTGTGTGGTGGAGGCTTTGTCCCGCCGCTGGGCAGCATGGGGGATGGGCTTTGTCTGCCCCGTAGGCTCTGACCTCTGACGCTGTGGGACAGTGCACTAGCACTACTTCAGTTTGTGGATGCAGAGCTCAGTGGCCCAGAAAATGGCTGAGGAAAAAGTTCTGTAAGAGCTAAGGCTTCCAGGGCTGCTCGGTATATCTAGACGCACTGTTTCTATGGAGCAGAGATTGCTCTGTTACAGATGACAAGTTGTTACTTGTTCCCCCATTTCTTGCTTACCTCTGAAAGGCTAAGGGAGAGTTCCTTTGGTCCATTTTCTTACAGCTCCTCTGGGTTCCTGTCTATCTGGTCAGACATCTTAAGCCCAACCTGAAACCTCAACTGAAACTGCAAACCAAATCAAGCCAAACCAAGCCAGACCGACCTCCCCTGGTCATTGCCGGGTCCATATATTAGCATTAGATTAAAAATATACCTTTAAAGACTGAAAGAAACAGAACAGCTTTGGGAGAGAATCCAGTCCCCTCCCCCATAACTATTCGTAGTAAGAAGCATAATATTCTATCTCATCCCTATGATTCATTAAAAAAAAAAAAATCCCAGGAAAAGAGGATTTAACCATGTTCTTTATTGCTCCTCCCACTCTTTGATTTCTGCCTCTTTCCCTCCTCTTGTGGTCACTCCCTTTTCATCTCCTGCACATTCATTTTTCTCCTCCACCAATCCTTTATATCCTGCTAGTCCTTGAGGTTATGCCCAGTTCTTCTCATTTCCACTTACACTCTCTCCCTGAGTGATTTTCATCTACTTCCTTGCTTGGAAATGTGATGACGCTAAAATCAGTATCACTAGCAGAACTCTTTCCTTCACATCTTCACGTGGCTGGAAATTTGACCCTTCAAATTAGACATGTGTCAAACTGAACACCTCATTTTTCTTTCCTTCCTTCCTTCTTCCGCCCATCCTCTACTTCCACTCTAGACTTTTATCACCTATCAAAGCAAAGGGCATCATCATCCACTTGGTTTAGCAGCCAAAAAACAGGGGCCAACCTTAGCTCTTCCCTCTCCATCACTCACCAGATCACTAAGTCCTGCCCACCTTGGTTCATCTCCACAGACACTATCCCAGCCTAAGATGCTGATCATTCACTTTTTCTGCTCCAGCCGTCCTCATATACTACATCCACTGCCTCTTGTCCAAAGATACCAAACCATTGGATAGAAGAAAGTAAATAGACAGGACACAGCCTTCTGGTCTTGGCTCCACTGCTTAGCAGCACATCAGCTTGGACAGGGCACAAGACCTCCCAGGGATCCACTTGTGTCTTCTGTTGCAGTGGGGATAAATGGTAATTTGCCTTTTAGATATTGGGGGCTCAGCTAGCTGATCTATGGAAGGTCCTTCTGTTTTTAAGATCTGTGATTCTGTGCAAGACCTCAGATATACCTACTATACATTGATCAAATCCAAACACTAAACAAAACCATTGGAGATGGAACTTTTTCTGTTTTTTTTTGGTCACTTTTTTGATGTCCAGTGTTTTGGAGTTTATCATCTTATGATTTCTACAACTCAAAACAGATGGGACAAGCTCAATATCTTAGACTCCTGTGGAGTGAGGATATATTAATGTTAACTCGAACCTGTCAAGAAATGTACCTTTTTGCGATTTAAATTTGAAAAATGGCAATAAAAATAAAGACCATTCTGGAGAGGAGGGTGGAAAGACATTAATCACTTAGAAGCAGCATTGTCTGTAATCTAGTGTTGGTGTTGTCATTGTCCGGCTCAGCATTTGGCTGTGAGAGGGTCCTTAGTGGGGTAGTCTGATAGCATAATTTGGGCATCATCTATGACTTCATAGCTTCCAAGTCTAGTTGTCTGACTTTCCTGGAGATTGTGTCAGCTCCCTAATATTCTTTAATAAATTACATCTCTGTTTCAACAAGCTGTGGTAACTCTTCACAACCACAAATGATGTGAAGTTCCTCATCCTTCTAGTCTCAGTTGAAACACCGTATTCTCTGGGAAGTTTTCCTTTACCCCCTGGAATACATTAAATCTCCTTTCTGTATGCTTTTAGGATAGGCAGTACTTTTTCTCTTCTAACATGTATTATATGGGTATAAGTGTTCTAAATCACTTAGTTATCTCCCCTGCTACTCTGTCTGCTTTGCTCCTTCCTTTCTAACATCTGGCACATCACACAGCATGTAGTAAACTCTCAATAGATGTTGACTTGAATCAAATTACTGATGTCTGGAGCTGGGTGTGGTGGTATGTACCTGTAATTTCATGGGAGACTGAGAGGGGAGGATCGGAAGTTCAAGGCCAGCCTTAGCAACTTACTGGAACCCTCCACAACTTAGTGAGACCCTGTCTCTAAATAAAAAAAATTTAAAAAAGGGCTGCAGGCATAGCTTGGAGGAAGAATGCTCCTGGGTTCAAGCTCCAGTACGCCCCCCCTTAAAAAAAAAGGAAGTATTACAAAAATTGACATCCAGATCATTCATGCCATAGGTAAATACTGATTCACTTCTTAATTTTTCCTCATTAGAGACAAAAATAGCTATTTACACTCTTTAATATTTTCTCATTTTCCTTCTCCTCCTCCTCTTTTTCCTCCTACTTCTTCATGTGTGTGTGTGATGTAGGAGACTGAACCCACATGTGTATGTTAGGCAAAGGCTGTACCATTGAGCTAAAGCCCCAACCCCATAGTCTTTAATATTTTTGCTTAACAATAAGATCAAAAGGTAACATGGACCAATGTAGAGATTATTAGAACTTTTGTTAGAACTGATTCATTATTAAGCCTTTTTGAATTCTTAAAGTGGCTTGATTTATTTAAAATTTCCACTTTAAAAGACCAAGATAAGCCTTTGGGATAAAAATGATACATGTGCTCCACTGACCTCCTCTTAAGGCCCCACTAAAATAGTGATAAAAAGTATATAAACCCAGAAGGACAAAGAGAAAGGAAGTGAAAGTCCCTGGAGTGAGGGTGGTGATGGATGAGAGTGCCAAACATGGCAGGGCAAGGGAAGTGTGTGTGGGGTCATGGACCCGAGACAGTCACCTTCCTTCCCCACCATATGGCCCTGTTGGGCATAGTAGAGAGGTGAGGTGGAGCATGTGCAGTGGTGTGCTAGTAAATGTTTTATAACTAACTTTCTAAGAAAGAAAGGAGAGAGAGAGAGAGAGACAGAGAGAGACACAGAGAGAGAGAGAGACAGAGAGACAGAGAGACAGAGAGACAGAGAGAGACAGAGCCAGAGAGACAGAGAGGCGCAAGCAAGGTAACACTTACTGATTTGTGTGGTAGAGATATACAGCACCTGGTCAATTTTGAGTTTTCAACATGGCATCCCTGAATGAGGGACTGAGAGGAACTGTGCACTATTGGCTCTTCTGGGCTGGTGAGAGATGGCTCTAGCAAATCATCAGATGTAGGGCCAAAAATAGGGTCCATACTCAGTGTATAGAGAAGTCAGTCCTCCTAACCTCTTCTTAGTTCATACTGAGAATGCACAACTAAATGTCCATCGTCTCCCTCACAACACACAGAAGACTGGGAAAATAAAATGGTCTCAGAAATGGAACCCCAAATCTCTAATAATGAATGAAGAGTACCAAAAGAAACTATTTAGAAATATTTAAAAAGACTGTTATTTTTTAGTACTGCTGTGTGTGTGCATGCATTTGTACACAATTTTTAATTGCTTTAAAGTATTGTGGACTATTTAAAGTAAAAGTAATTAAAATGCTTTGTGAGAGTTTAAGTTAAAATATAAGAACAAAGGACACAAGGGAAAAAATAAACCCAAAGTGTTGCTAAGGTTCCTACTTTGTTTATGAAGTAGGACAACACAGTACAGTTTGAAGGTAGACTTGTATGACTTAAAGATACATATTATAATTTCTAGATCAACCAATAAAAGCATGAATTAGGAGAAGGCATATAAAAGAAGGCAATACGGAAGATAAAATGGCAATGAAAACAATACATTCTCCTAAAAGAAGTCAGAAATGGAGGAGTGAAGAACAAATGAGATAAATACAAAAACAAATATCAAGACTTTAATTCAACCATTTCAATCATTCAATCAACTATAAATGAATTAAATGCTCCAACTAAAATTTTAAAAAGTTAAAAAATATAGTGCCTCAATTGTATTAGCTATTCTTCGGGTACTTAATAGCTGCATATGGCTCAGGGCTACCATATGAGACAGTACAAATATAGAAATGTCCATCATCACGGAAAACTCTATTGGACAGCACTTGCCCAAACAGCATCCAACTCACAATGACCTAGGAGGAGGGAGCATTCCAGGATTAGGGCTCAGTCATGAGACTATGTAGATGACAGATAGTACAAGTGAACGAATAATTTTAGGCAATTAGAATTTTCAGGAGAAACAAAAGGCTGATCAGGAAAGTTGATGTAATTATTCAATATCTGACTCTGTAGCAAACAATATTTGCACAGGCAAGATTGTGTCCATGCTGGTACAAAATTTAATTTAAGTTGGTGGATGAATATGTTGGAAGAATGGAAGGCATGTGAAGTGGTTACT
>PVLC010036826.1:0-16190 GCA_004027655.1 Graphiurus murinus | reverse complement strand
GAGAGAAAATATTTGAATTATTTAATTAATGATGGAAGAACAACTAAAAGTACTAGAAGAAAGAAAATCTTTGATAGAACATGATTTAGATTATATATTCACATTCTATAAGTCATATGATCTCTCAACACTCTGACTCAAAAAATTGCAACAATAATATTTTTAGAGTGATCTGTAGAGAGCTACTGCTTCTGACGGTGCTTTGTAAACTTCAAAACCTTATAAAACTCTGCCTTCCAAATATATCCCAATTTCATTAGTGTCATAGAATTTTATTTTATGATGAAACTTACTCACTTTATCTATCTATCTCTATCTATCTATCTATCTATCTATCTATCTATCTATCTATCTTGTGGAACTGGGTATTTAATCCAGGGGCATTCTACCTCCAAGCCACACCCCCAGGCCTATTTTTTTTCTTTATTTTGAAACAAGGTCTTACTAAGTTGCAGAGGGCCTCGCTAAGTAGCTGAGGCTGGCGGCAAACCTGGAATCCTCCGGTCTTGGCCTCCCAAGAACTGGGATTACAAGTGTGCACCGAAACTGGCTATGATGAAACTTTAGAGAACAACATTTCGGTATTTAGCACTGTGCATAGAACATATCTACTTCTAGGACAATTAGTATACAGTTTGGTTAATTAATGCAAATAAGGTTTATTGGTCATTCTTTCAATAGTAAAATTATTATAATTTTTCTTTCCCTGAATTCTAGAAAATAAACTGGTGAAAATCCAGACTGTAAAAATGTTAGAAGCTATTCTCATGGACGAGGACTTCAGCTCAGTTATCATGTAAGTAACAGCTGATGCCAAAACAGGACCGATCCCTTTCATAAATTTTGTTTAAAGATTTTTAATGTATACTTCATTAGGATTTTGGCACTGTAATTTTTATTTTTAGAGCCATATAAAACATTTAAAAAATAAAAGGAAAATTCAATATAATAATCCTCCTGAGACTACCAGGTAGGAAACTAACCGGTTTAACCTTGATGGAAAGCTGATTTGGAGTCTGTTAAGATAGTTATAAACCCACCCCTACTTTTTGTTGCTTCTGCAAGATAATTTAGCTTCCTCATCTGGCAAATGAAGATGATTTCCTATGACTTAAGGGCATAAGAGAATTAAATGTGATAATGTCCCTAATACTTTAAACACAATAATTGGTTCACAGAAAGAAGCCAACCAATGATAGATGTTTGATTGATATTATTTTTTGTTATGATTATTGATTCTGGAGAATAACTTTAATAAGTAATCTGCCTTTGACACCATAAATTCACTCACAGGATTCAAACTGTGTGTCCTGAAACATGAAAGCAGTCTTCTTTCTTCTATATTACTCCAAGGGATCTTATCAGAAGTCAAAGAGAAGTTCCAGGGAAATGAAAGAGAAAAAGAAAAACTAAAATCAGAAGAATTATGAAAACACGGTTTAATACAATTTGGGTTTTCAGCTTCTTCAAGGAAAGGTTGAAAGTGATTAGTAGACTTAAAAAAAAAAAACTATTTTCTACTTCTGGAAAGCTTGTTCTTTGAAGAACCAAGTGTGGAAAATAGCCCTTTCTGGCATTAGGAAATCTTTCCTCTACACTTTGAATGGATAATAGGATATGGTTTACATTCTGACCTCAAATTTTACTTTTACACATTCTTTTCCATAAGTCAATGGTTTCAAAATGACATAGGTTTTCCTTCCAATTGGTAGATTTAGAAATTAAATAGGCCTAGATTAATGGAATAGAAATTTCTTCTAAGCTTCAAGTTAATATTGTGGTTAGAAGGTTTGACAATTAATATAAAAGATTATAAAAATAGAACAGAGCCACAGTGGTAATTAGTATGGAGCTAGAAATAATAGAAAATAATAAATCTAGAGAAAAATAAGTGAATTAAACAAGCAAATATATATATATACATATATATATGAAATGTAGTAATGGGAATTTTTAATTTGTGAAAGAGCTGGTCATCTATTCTGGTTATCTATTCATGCATTTCTTCATTCATTTGTAATATTTTGAACAAATCAACTGTCAAAGATTTAAACTCAACCCACTAATTTTGATCTACATCATAAAAATAAAATAATAATAATAATATAAAAATAATAATATAATAAAATAATAAAAATCTACATCATCAAAATTAAAAAATAAGGAGTTTATCTTCCTATTATACTTGTTGAAAATTTGTGGATCTATGGGGCTAAAAATATGACAATGTTCAAAGTTCAGAAAATTAAGTGAATCCTATATTTTCACATTGCTAAGGAAGAAGTAACAATGTAAATAGCATATAGGATTTCTCTGGGATGCATTTGGTGGGTGCCTCACACATAGTCAAAACTGCACATCTAGGCTGGCCCTTGGCATTTTTCTCAAGTCTTCAGACTTGCCTGAATCTCTGTTGTATCAGTGGAAATCAAGGTAAATTTCTTCATACTTATTTTATTCAGCTCTGTTGAAAGGAGTTATATAACAGCCTACAAGAATAGAATTCTATGACTGAGAGACATGAGTTGGGTCCAATTCCAACCGCTATTAGTTACCTGATATTGAGAACATTTTAAATTCTCTGAACCCAAGTTTTGTATTTTAAAGAAATGAGATAACTATTTCATAAAGTCTCTTTGAAGATTATACTTGGTTTGAAGAACCAAGTGTGGAAAATAGCCCTTTCTGGCATTAGGAAATCTTTCCTCTAAACTTTGAATGGATTTTAGGATATGGTTTACATACTCACCTCAAATTTTACTTTTACACATTCTTTTAAAATAAAATATTTGGCCAAGTACTGGCACAAATCAAGTGTTCAATTTATAGTCATAACTAGAATTATTCTTCTGTTATTTAACTAATAATAAGAAACCTGCTGTCCATCTGGATTTCGACTGACTTCTCTGGTTATGAAGATAAGTAAGGTAGGATTCCTACCCTCAAGAGCTCTCCGTGTTACGGTGACAAGTAAGAAAAATCAAAGAATTGACACTGATGAGTGTCTTGGCAGAACAGAGGAGGAACACCTGGCTAGGTGTTGGGTGCTCAGGGAAGATCTCTGTCTAAGATGAATCCTGAAGAATGAGAAGATATAATTTCCCAGAAGAACATGGGGTTCACATGACAGCTAGCAGAGGAAACAGGCAGTATATAAATCTCCTAGATGTAGAGCAGAGTGGCTGGAGCAGAAATGAAGGGAAACCAAGTGAAAAAACTGAAGAAAAGAGCAGAGATCTCAAAAAGGATTTAAAATCAGCCCAGCCCGAGAGGGAACTACATCCTCAGGCCAATGCAAGGAGCCACTCAAGGGCGGATGATCAGATTTCCACTTTAAAAAGTTCACTGGAAATTAGAGAGGAAGGGTTCATGAGATTTGTCCCAGTTCTGGTGTCAGGATCCTGGGCTGGAGGACTGACAGTGGGTACGCTGCTGGAATTCAAGAGTGCTGGAAACAAACAAAATGTTGCCCTGCTAACGCTTAGTAAATGAATGTGAGAAGCAATTCACCAAGAATTATAATTTGAAAACTCTGATAAGACCACTCCTCCAACTGGGTGGCTGACACTGGTTCTTTGGCCTTTGATCATGAATATATCTCTTTTTGTCAACTAGGAGAGGAAATTAATCTTTTCAGCCTTTCTCCTCGTCATTGAGTTTCCACATGAAATGAATTTTGAATTGACTCTCTGTGTAATTTTCACCATTTTCTTCCAGTTAATTTCCATGGATAAGCAAATTAATTCTATCCCATTTCTTCCTGTCAACCATATTGGCATGGTTCACAGGTAATTGTAGGGTGTCATTTCTGCTTTGCCACATCACCAGGAATATTGGATTTGTAAATGTTAGCATGCTATTTCACAGGAGGATGCAATTTTCTTTCATTATTATTTTTTTCAATCTTGACAAATTCTCCCTGGCCTAATTTTTTTTTTTTTATTTCCCATTTTGGTTTGGAATTTTATTGTGTGTCTGATGTCAGACACCAAGCATCATGATGAGTGGATAACCTATTAATTGGGACCATCTGAACTCAATTTTAGAATAATTCCACTGCCATTCAATCCAGAGTCATCTGGGGCCTCTTTTCTGCTCACCTGTCAGCTTTTCTCTTATTACCCCCACCAGCCTCGGCTCCAAACACTCACTGGCGGCCTTTGTGTATTATCTAATGTTTCCTTTGTTTGCCATATATTTCTTCTTCCCTATTCTCATTGGTTAACTCTTACTTTTTCTCATGTCTACTTCAACATCTATTCTGGAAGGCTTGAACACACATGAATATTCTTTATGAAGTGCTGCCTTTATTCCAGGATACAAAGTTGAGCAGCGCAAACTTGGCTGCAACCTAGTGCAATTTCAAGGATAGGTTGGAAGACCAACACATACACAGGCACACAGGCACGCACGCACGTACGCACGCACGCACGCACGCACGCACGTACGCACGCACGTACACGTATAGAGATCTCTGGAAGGAGATATAGAGAAAAGGTTTTAAAAAAGGGGTCGTCTCTGAAAAAAGAAAATGGTACAAAAGTCACAAAGCTGGAAAGACTTTGGAAGAAGATATTTTCTTTAATTATTTAAGTATGTATCAAATGGCTAGAGACCTAGAATCTGTTAATCAGAAATTTGAGAAATGTGGCAAGTTTTATGATGGAATATAGTTCGTAGTGTCCTTAGAGGAGATACCAGGATTGGCCAGTTTAATTTGGGGAATTCATTTTAGTCTTCTCTGAAGTCATCTTTGTTGGCGTAGGAAAGAATACGCCACACTGGTTTCAATCAGCACTGGTTGAGAAAAAATTGACCTTGAAAGAAAGAAAGAGAGTAATGGTGGAATTGAATTGAATTGCTCAGGTAGAAAGAAAAGTGAGTTGGAGGTGTGATTTGAGAGAACGAGACAAGCTGTGCCACGTAGGAATTTGTTGATTTCACATTTTATCTTATGTGCAAGGAGGTGTATAAGTATTGTGAGCAGAGAAAGGGTGAGATCTGTGTTTCATGTTTAAAAAATTAACCTGGATATATGGTAGAGAGTCTTTTGGAGAGGGCACCACGTGTGAATTAGGGAGATTTTCAAGATAATTGGAATGATGCCGCATTAGGACAAAGAAGAAGTTTCAGTGGTGTGGACCCTGATTGATAATGGTATAAGTAGATTCAGCGGGTGTTTTGGAGGTGTCCTAGGTAGAATGTAAATGCATTTTAAGTGGGTGATGAGGGTGAGGAATAGGTAAGTATGATTCCCAATCTTCTTCAACCAGAACTTTCGAGGATGTTGAATTTACTTAGCTGGGTATTAATGAGAATTTGTCTGAAGAGCCTATATTTATATAATTCCAACTATAGGACATTTTGAAAAGATAAAACTATAAAGTAAAAAGGTCAGTGGTTGCCAGGGGATCAGAGGAAGGAAAGGAGGAAGCAGGGATGGAACATGGGATTTTCAGTGCACTGAACTATTCAGTATGATATCGTAATGATGGATACATTACGTGCGGCAGAACTCTGCACGTAAGCTACATGATGAAAAGCGTGAACCCTAATCAATTAATAATCACTGACATGTGCTGGTTCATCAATTGTAACAAGTGTTCCATATCAATGCAAGATTTTGTTTTAATATTTATTTATTATTTATTTTGGTACTGGGAATTGAACCTGGGGACATTCTACCTCCAACCTATACCTTCAATCCATTTACTTATTTATTTATTTATTTATTTATTTATTTACTTATTTATTTATTTTGTGGTCCTGGGGACTGAATCCAGGGGCATTCTACCTCCAAGCTACACCCCCCAGCCCTGTTTTTTAGTCTTTATTTTGAAACAAGGTCTCACTAAGTTGCAGAGGGCCTCACGAAGTAGCTGAGTCTGGCTGCAAACCTGCAATTTTCCTGTCTCAGCCTCCCAAGTACTGGGATTACAAGCGTGTGCCACCATGCTCGGCTTATTTTTTTATTTTGAAACAATATCTGGTTAAGTTGCTAAGGTTGGTGGCCTTGATCCTACTGTCGGCCCAAGTACTGGGATGATAGGTGTGGACCACCATGCCCAACTAATGCAAGATATTAATAACAGGAAAAAATGGTGTGCAGTGGAGAGAGTATATGGAATTTTTTTTAAATTATCTGTTCATGTTTTCTGTAAACTTAAATATTTATCATTGATTTCAGATAAAAATTTTCAAAGTCCTTCCTTCTAGCTTTTTGACATGTACAGGACCTTAAGTCATGTTCATTTCTAGCTGCTCCGTAGTGCCCACACATGAGCTTTTCTTACCTCTTTCTTCTTTTTCCTCTCCTTGGTCTCTGGTAACCACCATTCTACTCTCTTTTGGATTCTACATGCCAGTGCGATCATGCAGGACTTGTCTCTGTGTGCCTGATTTAATTTAACAGCCATCTCCAGTTCCATGGTAACTCAGTTTTGAAAGATTGAAAGACTTTCCCCAGTGACTGAGCTGATAAACATATTTGTTCTTCTGTTTAGTGTTGTGCTTGGAAGCCCTACACACTGCTACAATGTAAGAAAATCAAAAGACATGCCGAGTTTAAGGATTAGATAATCTTTATTTGTAAAAAGTCACGTACAAAGAAAATATTACGGAATCTCGAAAAGCTCCTTAGAATAAATGAATTTAGCATGGCAATAAGATTCCAAGTTAATATAAACAAAAGCCTATTATATTTCTCTATGTCAACAAGAAACTATTGGAAAATAAAATTTCAAACATCACCACTTAAGATAACTTTAGAAAATTAGAGTAGATGAATTTGTATTATAAATTTTCATGGTATTTTTTTTTACTAGGTCTGATTTGTTGCCTCCTGGAGGAATATATTACTTTTCCATACATTTAAAATAAAAGCATTGTTCTCTCTGAATTTATTTTGAGCAATTTGGATTGAGCTAAATTTGAAATGTTATAAATTTAAAATATAACTCAGTGAAAACACAGGTATGTAAATAATTTCAGCCTTAAAAAAAATGCCATTTTGATTTATCTTTTCCTGCCTCTCTTAGTATTACAAATGTGAATTATTTTCTTTTTGTTCTTTGCTTTCAATAGGTATTTAACCAATAGTTGTTCAATGGTTATGCAATTAATATTGTGCTAGGTGGCTAGTAAAACTCAACTACAATGACTTTGGGTTGCATTCATTGAGAAATTAAAAACCTAGAACATATGCTATTTTATTAGATTACTGAGCACTTTGTACAGATTACATAATGACACTAATGCAAAAAAAATTTAGTTTACTTTCAGATGAGTTCTTGTTTCACTTTCATTTTATGTGTGTGTGTTTGGGGGGGGGGGGTACTGAGGATGGTACCCAGGGGCATTATAACTCTGAACTACACTCTTAGCCAGATTTTATTCTTTTTCATTTTGAAACAGGGTCCCACTAAGTTGCAGCAGACCTCATTAAGTTGCTGAGGCTGGCCTCGAACCTGTGATCCTACTGTCTCAGCCTCCCAAGTACTGGGATTACAAGCGTGTGCCACCATGCCCGGCTCACTTTCTTACTTTTAAATGTATATCTTGAACAGATAGTATGGAATACCATACCATGCTACCTTCTTTAGTTTCTTCCTCTAGATTTTGCGGAAATACCTTCCCTCCTTGTTTTCTCTTTTATTTTTCTTTAAAATATTTTCTTTAATTACTAAGTTTCTGACCCCTTCTCAGGTATAATAATCAGAGTTCTGATATTTCTATTTTAAAGGTAGGTTTCAAGGAAGAAGGTTTGATGATGCTCGTGTTACTATTTCTCTTTCCAACCTTATAACATGGTGCTATTTTTAGTACAGCTTCCAGTTCCATTTAATGTTATCAGCCATAGAAATTTGACAATTTCTTTAACCATTTTCTTTTCCAAATAAGGATGTTCTGGTTCCTTTTCATGTTTGGGACTTACTGTTTGATATTGGCCTTGTTATTTATATATTTTTATTAGATATTTGTGAGTTAGTCATATTACTAGAATTATTTAAAAAATGAATTTACCTTTTTAGATATGAAATTGTTAACCAAATTATATTATTTAGGAAACAAAAAAAGGAGGAGTAATGGAAATATAAAGTTGAGACCCCTGGCTCCTTGCTGACTTGTCACAGCTTACTGCAACTTAACGGTTCTATCAGCCAAATAACTGTTTGTGAAGAGTATTTCAAGCAATAACTTATTTATTTGTTCTCCTGAACTCTCTATAAGTGTCTAAACCTTAATCATTTAAGGAAAGAAAATAAAGCTTTGGTCTAGTTTCTCATTTTCAAAAAGCCAAATAAGTTTTCAGCACAGTTTGAAGATTATGCATGAGGGTAGTTTTGTTTTAAATTAGTTTGCATTTTTTTTCAATCTGGATAAAATATAGGTCATGTAACACAGGGCAAATCAAAATATGATTAGTGGATGATTCTAACTAATCAGCAAACTATTTGCTAATGGTCCCTAATGAGGAAAATACAAAAATTGAGACAATTTTTTTTTAGAAACTTTCATAGCAATGTGACACCACCAAGCACATGATTAGTTGACCCCAGTCACTGAATGGAGTACATGGGCCAGGACATGTGATGAGTCATGTATGTTTTGAGCTTGGCAATAATCACATGCAGAAGACCACACATTGTGATGTCTCATGATATAGAAAGAAGAAGAAAAAAAGATCCTTGACCACAGATGGTTTGGGAAACACTGATGTAGCTTATAAAAGCTCATTTGGAGGAGTCCTGGGGAGAAGAGGATTGAAAGAGAGATGTAGTCATCTCCATGGAAACTGAAGCTCAGATACAACTAAAGATCTATGTGACTGTTAAAAAAAAATAATAATAATGTGACTGTTAAAACGGAACCATGGCATCCTATTAATATATGACAAGCAGAATGAAACAACCAGTGGTTTCAAACATGCACCGCAAGTGAAAATTTCAGGGGCAAACATCTGAATTGCAGGTGCTGATTTTTTTTTAGTAAGCTGCTTCATATGCGAGCGTCTCTAGGCAGCCAGTGAGAAGAACAGAAGGTACTCTCCGCGCTGTGGATGGATGTCAGTTTGTAGATGCATCTCTTTCCTTTGTGCCTCTGCTGAATATTCACTCATTATCATTCTCTGACTCATTGCCTTCCTCCTCGGCCTCCCTTGTAGGATGATTCTGTTTTGTTGTCATTCCATAAATGTTACCGGTTTGGTGACAATATGTTTAGGATCATGTCTTCATATCGCTACTCTGAAAACTAAATTACTATATTGTATGTTTTCCTTTCACCCTTTTTCCCAGTAATAAGACACAGAAGCTCTGAGTATTAAAAAACAAAACAAAAAAAGAGGAAAGAAAATGTCCTCATATGCTACTAATCACAGTAATGCGATGTGAAACTTGAACAGGCAGAATGGAGGTGGCCTGGGCCGATGGGTTTTATTTTCCATTCTCTTCCAGTTCCCTCTTTTTCACAGCAGGAGAGGAACAGGATCACCTTGCAAGACCTCCATTTCAGATACCACAATACTCACTGTTATTGTACCTGCTGTGGTTATACCAGGTCAACCGAACGCGGAGGAAGGCTGAGGAACACAGTGCCAGATCAATAATGCCGATTTACCCCTTGTCAAATAGTGAAACAATTTTATCATTTTGTTAATAGGATAGTTATTCTTCCCCCCCAAATCAATTAAATGCAACTGAAGTGTGGATTGCATGTCTTCCTTAGGAACCAAATTAATCCAGTGGTAATTGTTTCAACTCTCAGGGGAGCGGACATAGACCAGCACTTTTATTCTATTTGTCTACTTATTTTTTAATCAGTGCAAGAGATTTAATGGCTTCCTAATTAAAAGTGACATTTCTCTTAACCCCTGCTTTATTTCTCCTGTTTCTCCTTCTTTCATTAGATTATCAGATGCACTCCATTGGGTAAAATTTCTCTTACACTATTCACAGTGTGAAACTATGTCCTACTGGGAACTTTGGAAATGTCCCAACTGCGCATGTCCTTTTGAAAGAATCAGCATTTTGATTCAGAATACCTCATATTGTCCATTTGGGGTTATTTATAAATAGATGATCTAATAGGAGGCTGGTTTTTTGCAGCACTTAGGCAATAGAGATAGGTAAGATTTTTGGCATTGTTCCACGATGTCTGGAAAGTCAGGCGTGTGGGGTTGCAGCAAGAATCCTGTCTCTGAGCAACTTCCCAAATAAGAACTTCATTGAAATGCTTTTTTAAAAGAAAAAAGTTGATGTTATTGTTTTATAGACTGTACTGAAAAAATATTTAATGAAGCAACATGGGAGCAGGAGTTATGAGAAACAAAGAAGGCGGCCATCACGGCAACCTATAGGACTTGGAAGAACTGCTAAAATATGTATGCTCTTTGTCCCAGCGTATTTTTAAATAATCAAAATAATTACTTCTCTATTATGAGGAAGCCCATGAAGTTTACTGAGAGAGTCTACTAGTTCCTACTGGCATTGAGAACATTTTAATGTATGTCTAGCGTGTATATCCAAAGGAGCAAAGAAACAAGTTACAACATACTGGCATTGATTACATTCCTGTAGTCTCATTGTTATTTCAGTATTTCACCTATTAGATAATATTTTTCAGCAAAATGCAGGAGATGTTCAGCAGTATGACTGCAATACTGTCAAGGTTTCACTTGGGCACAGGGTGTATTTCCATCTCAGCTGCAGAGAGTTGAGAAAGTTCCTTACAATTATGGCACTATAGGACTTGCACAAACTATTTTACTTGGAGGTTTTAATTTACTATGCATTGAATATTGAGATTATTGAGACTTCTGGCCTCTCTATTGAAAAGCTTCTAGCCTATAGGACTATAATAATATGTTAACAAAACAACCAGTTGGTTTTACTATTTAATCCTTTTAATTTTTGTTTTGTTTTATGATTTTAAAAGGTTTATATGCTGTTTTCCATTTTAGCCAATTGATCTGCCTCTGAAAACACCTAAAATAAATACATTCCTAAGCAACTCACAGGAAGTTTTTAGAATTTATTTTTAACTGATAATAAAGACATAAAATATGTATAATAATGGGGTACCATATAGTGTTTTTATATACGTATATATATTACGTAATGTTTAAGTCAGGTTTAACATGTTTATCTCCTCAAGCATTATTTGTTTAGGTGAAAGCTATTAAGATCCTTTCTTCTAGCTTTTTGAAAGGCATGCTACATGATTGTTTTCTGTAGTTTCTCTACTGAACAGTAGCCCACCAGAGTTTCTGGCTCCCGATTTGTCACCTGATACCATCCGACCAACCTCTCCCCATCCCTTCCTGCTTTCCCCACAATAAGTTCTGAAGAACCAGGTGGAATCCTGTACAGGAAGGTAGACTTCCCTCAGTCCTGAAATTCCTTAGAAGGATAAGGTTTGTCTTTCTTGGAGTTCTGGTTAAGCAAGGTTAAACAAAGCAAACTTTTTCTATAATTTTTTTCTATATCTAGCGGAATTCTTTTGTAAGTGATATCTTATCACCATAAAGTTCGTACTCATTCCTTCTAAAGGTAATTGTTTTTCACTATAGTGTGTAACTAGATACTAAATTTATATATCACAAGCGGTGCAAATGTTGTTTTTATTACAGTGAACTTCACTGTGATATATGATAGCAATGCACCAATAAAATACTTAAAAAATAAAACATTAATTACCCATAAAATAATCTAGGAAAGCCAATGCATTTAAAAGGTTTGAGAGAGAACAGAAAGTATTAAAAAGAGATACAGAGGAGAATTCTTAGGCACAGCAAGGTTGGGTAGGTTCCTGCCCATCATTCGTGTTGCTCTATCTGTGTGTCACAGAGACACAGCAGTGGCAAGTGTGTTTCCCTAAGCGTTCCCAGCGGCTTGCTGCACATCAGAGACACCTTATTGAGGCAAGGAAGGCTACTTCATTTGAAAAGCCAGCTGATAGAAAAGTCGGAGGACGGGAGCCCAGCTGGGCCCTTTCCCCCCTGGCAGTTGCTATCTGCATACATGAGCAATTATACTGACTCTTCCGCTATGGCCACATTGGCGTCTCGAAGTCTGGAGATTGCCCCTAGGATGCGTAGATGAAAGACCCTCCTACTTCTTAGAAAGTAAATATATGACCCTAAAGGAGTATGGTCTTATGACTCTAGAAAGTTTGCTTGACCAGGCTATGTTAAGAATGTGGGCTATACGTGTAAAACGAAGAAGTGGTGCTATTTGTGATCTGACAATAATTGATATGTCATAAATGTCTATGTAACCCTGTTGTACTCAAGAAATGTATAAAAATCCGTGCTGAAAAAAATAAGTTAATTAACTAAAAAAAAAAAAAAGTTGGGGGACATTTGTCTAAAGTCCATCCTGCTCCTTGGCACCAGAGATGGGTTTTCAAAGGGGAGATTTAGGAAAGTGGGAACAAAGGGAGGAAAATAAAATCAAGACATTATTTTTAAATTGCAGGCCACAGGTATCCTGAGGGTCAGATGATGTGGTCTGGACCTCTTGAGCTGTCTGTAAGTCACCATCTGTAAGCTCATCATCTTAAGCTATATATCGTAGGCTTCCTGCCACCTGTGTGTGGGAATGTAGGTTGCTTAATTGCTGTGTTTGTGTTCATTCCATGTTCTACGATGTAACTGGTTGAACTCTTTAGTTTTAGCAAGCCTCTATGTTCTAGGACTAGCAAACTTGTTCAATATGGAATTAATGCTGCTACATCACTGCTTGGTAAAATAGAAATATAAACTCAAATTCTAGGCTTTCTAAGGCAATCTTTTTTGTGTGCATGTGTGCAGTGCTGGGGTTTGAATCCAGGTCCTAGTGCATAACTAGGCAGGTGCTCTACTGCTGAGCTACATACCCCGCCTCCTGGTCTTTGAACAAAAATGTCCTCAGTGAATATAAGGTTTCATGTGAGGCTGGCTGAAGGGGTGCTAGTGGCGCGATTTGGAGAATCAATACCAAGACTGTGGTGGGCCATATGGGTATTAGAACCTAGAAGAGTCTTTGAAATTTCCTTGAAGTTTCCTCTTGTATTTAAAAGCAGTATGTTGAAGCATTGCTTAATTATTAGTGAGTAACCACCTTTTTTTTTTTAATTGGTGCATTGTAATCATACATCTTTGTTAGGTACAAGCTGGTAAAGGCATACATGCACACATCTCTCATTTAACCCTTCCCCAATTCCCGCCTCATTCTCTCACCCTTCCTCCTTCTCAAGTTCAGTTTAGTGATTGACTTTGATATGTTTGTGAAAGTACATCATGTGCATTAGGGTGCTGCCCCCCATCACCTTCAGTTAAGTCACCTTTTTTACTCATCTAAGGTTTCTCCTTCTTCGTCTAGAGTCCCTCTTATGTCCCACTTTTTCCCTAGCTTCTACATATTAGGGAGAGCATATGATTTTTTATTTTTTTGTGACTAACTAATCTCACTTAGCATAATGTTTTCCAGATCCCTCCATTTCCCTGCAAATAACATGATTTTGTTCTTCTTTATAGCTGAGTAAAATTCCATTGTGTACATATCCCATAGTTTTGTAATCCATTCATCTGTTGATGGACATCTTGACTGGTTCCAGTTTTGCAATTGTGAATTGTGTGGCTATAAACATAGATACACATGCATCAGTCTGATAGTTTGGTTTCCATTCTTTCGGGTAGATACCAGAAGTGGTATGGTAGGTTCATTCCCATTTGTCTGAGGATCCTCCATACTGTTTTCCAAAGTGGAGTAACCACCTTCTTCATCATTGTCCTCTCTCTCTCTCTCTCTCTCTCTCTCTCTCTCTCTCTCTCCTTTCTTGGTACTGGGGGTTGAACTCAGGGGCATTCTACCTCCGAGCTATACCCCCAGGACTAATTTTTATTCTTTATTTTGAAACACGGTCTCACTAAGTTGCGGAGGGCCTTACTAAATAACTGAGGCTGTCTGCGAACCCAGATCCTCTGGTCTGAGCCTCACAAGTACTGGGATTACAAGCATGAACCACCATGCCCAGCTCTTTCTCCTTTTTCTTATCCTTCTTTTTTAAAATTATTTAATTAATTTACTTTTTTAACTTTTTTTTTTTTGCCACTGGGGATTGAACTCAGGGGCATTCTACCTCCGAGCTACACCCCCAGCCCTATTTTTTATTCTTTATTTTGAAACAGAGTCTCACTAAGTTGCGGAGTGCCTCACTAGGTAGCTGAGGCTGGCCACAAACCTGGATCCTCCGGTCTCAGCCTCCCAAATGCTGGGATTACAAGCGTGTGCCACCACACCCAGCTTTTAATTTATTTTTTTATTGGTGCGTTGTAATCATACATCTTTGTAAGGTACAAGCTGGTAAAGGCATACATGCACACATCTCTCATTTAACCCTTCCCCAATGCCTGCGCCATTCCCTCGCCCTCCCTCCTTCTAGGTTCAGTTTAGTGATTGACTTGGATTTGTTTGTGAAAGTACATCATGTGCATTAGGGTGCTTCCCTCCCCCCCATCACCTTCAGTTAAGTCACCTTCTTTGCTCCTCTAAGGTTTCTCCTTCTTCTTATCCTTCTCCTACATCATCATTTTTTAGCCTTTCTTTCAAAGAAGGAAGTAAACTACACAGATAATCCAAAGTAGCTTATTTGTAACTCTTAAAAATTCACTCTCAGAGGAATATGTGCTGATTATAGTCTGTCTGAAATATATGTCTGTCTTGGAGTCCAGAAAGTATGTAAATTTAAAATAAAAGGATTTGATCACCTCTTCCTTGCCCTGTAGAGCTTGGTGCAGATATGAGCTCATGGCTCAAGGGATGCTCGGGGTAGACAATCTTGTGTTTTGTGGGACCAACTGAAAACAGAAGCTCTCTTTTCACTGGGAATAGGAAGGCAGTAATATGGTATTTGGAGGGACTAGAAACCAAGACACAGATGAACAAGATTCTACATGAAGTTGCTCAAGACTCAAGACAGCTGAGGCTTTCATGACTTGATTTTACTCAGCCATAAAGAAGAACAAAATCATGTTATTTGCCGGGAAATGGAGGCAACTAGAAAACATTATGTTAAGTGAGATTAGTCAGTCACAAAGAGTAAAGAAGCATATGTTCTCCCTAATATGTGGATGCTAGGGAGAAGATGGGGCATAAGAGGTCCCCAGATGAAAAAGTAGAGACCCTTGATAAACAAAGAAGTTGATTTAATGGAAGGGGACGGACCGGGGGTAGGGGGAGGACATCCTAAGGCACATGATGTACTTACACAATTATATCAAGGTCACTCACTGAACTGAACTTGAGAGGGAGGGAGGGCGAGGGAGCAGGGTGGGAATTGGGGAAGGGGTCAAATGAGAAATGTGTGCAAATATGTTGTTATCAATTTGTACCTAACAAAGATGTATACATACAAAGCATGAATTATTACAATAAAAAAAAGACAGCTGAGGCTGAAAGTAGTTGGACTTTTGCAAATGGTGGGACTGAGTCCTAACAAGTGTAAATGGTTTACAGTAGATTAGATTTCTCAAATCAAAGTCCTCTGTAATTGAAGCTGAAAGTGTCATCTAATTTGGCTTGTTTCTTTAGATTCCTGCCCTAAAGTAAGAGTCAGCTTATTCTTTGGTTTGCATAATACTCAAATACTAGTGTTATTTTTTTATTTACTAATTATATACAGTGATTAGAAGCACAGACCTTCTTAAAACTCTGGACTACATCATTTATCATCTTATACAGGTTTAAATTTTTATGTTTAGAAATAAATATGCAGAATAAGTGGTACAACTAAAGTATAAATTATTTATCCCAGTGCTTCCTATTGATTCATGATCTTAAATGTGATGCTATTTATTGAGCTATTTAAATGGTTATTATGGATCTAAATTTTTTTTTTTTTGGTCAGAGAAAATAATCACAGTCATAGTTTTTCTTGTATTTCAAGTGCAAAACCGTACTTTTTATTTTCAAGGTAATTCCTCTTTCCTTTCTATTTGCCATGAGCACTACAAATCATTGAGTTTACAAGACACATCATTTTTCCTCTAACAAATGTAAAGTACAATTATAAGCAGAATATACTAGCATCAATATGTTTATAAAGATGTTAAAGTAAATTCATCAACATTCTTTCCATATGTCTGCAATCTAGCTTTCTCTTCTATTATTAAACCAAAGAATTTTAAATTGGGATAATTTTTACAGTAT